>JBAMBQ010001752.1:0-23697 GCA_037044495.1 Stegana nigrithorax | reverse complement strand
TGTAAAAAGACCACAATTTTTCCTGTTGCACATGCTGGAAAGACACTGTGACACAGTACATAATCACCAAGAGCCAGTGGTGGTTGTGGACGATGGTATCATTATCATCAACGATAGTCCAGCCTCCATAAAAGAAGCAAATAGCATCGAGAGGATTGTTAACGGCACATACCTGGTGACCTTCGATGAAGCCGTGCTAATAAATGGCACACGATATGTCAACAAAGGCAGCATCCAAAAAAGAACGCCTGGGTTAGCAGTTAAAGCCCTATTAAATACCACTGGGCACCGAGAACAGCTGAGCCTGCCATATTTACATCACCTGAATGAAGTCAACCTACAACACATTAATGATGTAAAGACAAGTGCAATCATGCGACCGGTTCTAACCGGCTGCGTGGGCCTAACACTAGTTGCAATAGCATATGGTTTAGTACTATTGCAACGCCGCCGCAGAAGGAGCAGAGAGGCAGAGATTATGAAGAATGCAATACTCAACCTAAGAAGTCCCGAGGACGGCCCTCACTTTAGTAGGGGAGGAGTTAACATCACGCCATAAAGAATCCGTTGGTCAGCAATTATGCGTGAGCAACGGACTCAAGTGGTAACTCGAGACCGCACTCGAGGCGCTGAAACCGTTGGTCAGCAATTATGCGTAAGCAACGGACTCAAGTGGTAACTCGAGGCGCTGAAAGTGCAACTTCGTTGTGGACAATCTTGCACACGCTGCAGAGTCAGCAGTATTTGGGACAACAACTCCAGCAACTTAGGCTTGATAAAACTTCTGTATGTTAGAATCAGTTCAGTTCTGATGTTAAGCTTGAGCTGTCACCTAGCAGTCTGCAGGGCAGTAACAAATATAACAAGACTCAATAAATTGTGTTCAGCATCGTTGCTAACATACAAAAAACCGTCTCCAAGTTATTATTTAAAACCGACACTTAGCCGCACGGGCAAGTGTCCTGATCTTAAACTTATTAATTTATACATCTATGGTCTCAGGGGTAAACTTCTCATATCACAATACAATTACAAAACAGAGTAAGTCGAATCGGTGTGAGGTTTATGAGAGTGAATTGGTTCGATTCTTGTGGCGGTAAAATTTTCAGTTGATTTCCTAATTTTGTTTTTTGCAATTTTACTTTTATATACCATAAATTTAACTATATTTTTTAAGGTTAACTTTATGAAATGTAACATATTCGTAAGCATGTGTGCTGTGCATTGATTTAATTCTAGCATTAGTATTGTACAGTATTGATGCTAGACGATATGATAATCAATTATGGCTAGTGTGGCTTGCGAATGCTAGGTCATACAACGCAACAGTTATCCGTAATTTATGTTTCCATTATAAATTCATAAAATCGTCAATGCATGCTGCAATGGTGTATAAATTGCTCAAATATTTGCATAGTACCTGTATACTAGTTACTTCTGATTGGTTACTCATAATTTATGCGTAGCAATGGCGATGCTATTGCGGTCTCTGTTTGTGAACATTGCATTCATGGAAGATATGATTTGAAATGAGCTAGAGAGATACTTACTGAAATCCCTATCTTTGTCTTCAATCACTAACCAACTGATTAATGTATTATCAAAAGCAACAGCATTGACATCACATAAATCACATAAAGCAGAATGGCGGTACTATCAATTATATTGAAAATTCAATAAGATATAATATAAATTCAAAAGATATATGATATTGGCGCCTTTCTAAACAGAGTTGTCAGCACTTAAAACTTTCTTACACAAATAACACAATAATTTTGCATTACATGTAAAAAAATTTTAAATCGCCGTTAAATCTGTTTGTATGTTTTTTGGATCTATTGGAAATTGAGATGCATTTAGCAAAAGGGGAAATCTAAGCATATATCGTCACTCTGTTGGTGAGTCAGAGAATGAAAGGGTATGTCCATTTTGAAGGTGGACAACTCTGTGACACATAACACCGTGATCTGTTTTGGAATGAAACCAAATGTCAAAAATGTTGCCTGCAAAAACAAATAACATGCACACTTTTGATCTTAGCCTTTAGGCTGAAAAGCGATACCCTGTACAAAAAAATGATAAAAGGTATATTAAAGTTGTGCAAATGTATTATCACAATTAACATATTATTTAAAAACACAGGATCATTTTATAATGTCATTGAGGAATTGAGAAATGTCATGTGAATTTGAGAGACATTTAGAAAAACAGAAAATCTATTCATATATCATCACTCTGTTGGTGAGTGAGTGAAGGAAAGGGAATGTCAGTTCAGAAGGTGGACAACTCTGTAACATATGACACCGTGGTCTGCTTTGGAATGCAACCCGAGTGTCAGAAATGTTACCTACATAGACAAATTACGAGTAATTATCAAATTCTCATTGATACCTTGTTCAAATTTTAATTACATTATGCACCTAATATAACTAATATAGCCGTTTCCTTGATATTACATTCAAAAAACATTACCACAAATAATGGTGAAATAAATGGAAGGTGACGCCAAGGTGTTAAGAAATAGACCACCCTCTTTAATGGCCGGCAGGTGCTGGCAGTTGGCTTGCTTGTGTGTCGTGTTTAAGCATTTTCAACCGCAATTAAAAAAAAACTTTATAAAAGAATATATACTAATAGTTAAATAAATTAAATATTATTAAACATTTTTAAAATAACAAAAAAAAAAACAAAAAACAGCAGGATTCGAAACACCGATCAGGCAATATATATAAATTGAGAGAAACCTTCTCCATCACTCGACCGATTGCGCTATAGCGCATGCTTGCTGCACGCTGCTTAAAACGTGTTATATTTTTTGATAATTTCGGCTGAAAATTTCTGCTGAATATTGGGACAAATACTGGGGCAAAAATACTGGGGCAGATTGCAGCCAATAGTTATTGTAAAAAAAATGCTAGTCAGTGTCTTCGCACGCTAAACCAACAATACTTACATGATGCCGTTGCTTAATCATGTATTAAGTGTAGGCAAAAAAAACCAGTCTCATCATCATCTCAATGGAAAAGCACATTGCAGTTGCTAGCAGATGGACGCAAAATTACATTTTTAATTTTGTGACCTGACACATTTTACATGCGCTACTTTTAATTTAATTATATATAAAGAATATTTTTAAAAGATATTCTTTCGATGATCGATCACCAATTCGAGGGAAGGGTGAGCAGGCTCAGATGTCTGATATTACATACACAACAGCATCAAGAAGCCGGCTATACACATACACAACAACATTCAGTAGGCAGCAAGGAAACGAGTAACGGCGGAATAAAAAGTGTTGAATTTGAAGCAGAAACTAGCAGCGGCGGCAATAAAACGGGCAAGGGCGGAATAAAAAGTGCTGACTTCAAAAAAAATTAGCGACGGCGGCGAATAAAAAGTGCTGACTTCGAGGTAGTTGCTATTGCCAGAAGGAGCGATGGAATGAACCTTACATGGGCCAAGGAGATAATCATGGATTTTAGTGGCGAGACATGTGCGCGACAAAGAGACAGTTTAAAAATATTGCGAAAATCTACAAAGGCGAAGGTGAAAGTCAAACGAAGGTCTAACGAGGCAAGGAGGGGAAGAAAACAAATATGTAAGGTATTTTAAAATTTTTGATGCGCTAGAATTATCTCCATAGTTTCATATTGTCGCAGCTCGTTAGAGTATTTATCGGCCCCTCGCCGTTTGCCGCTTTCTTGACCTCTTATCGGCCGTTTCCCTTTACGTTGGTTATTTCGTATGGGCCAATGTACTCGCTCTCCAGCTTTCTACCTGCTACGAATTGGGTTCGCCTAATCGCCACCAAGTCACCCACACTGTATCCGTATTCGGCTTTTCGTCTTTTATCGTACTGCTTTCTGTAGTCCGACTGAGCTCGTTGTATTTCAGCGCAAGCTTTTTGGCGCATTAGCTTCCTCTCCTCGTCAAACTCATCGCACATCTCCTCCTTCAGAATCTTTATAATTTGTTCTTCTAATATGTTGTTCATCTGTACACCGAACATTAACTCGAATGGTGACCGTTTTGTCGATGCGTGTACTGTTGCCTTTATTGCCCGCTGGACACCTGGCACATATTTAAACCATTTTGATAGTTCCTTTGCCGACAGTTTAGCGACGACTCCCAATACTGATCGGTTCACCCGCTCTATCTTTCCGTTGCCTCTCGGGTCTCCCGTAGTGGTCCATACATGCTCGATTCCTGCTGACGCGATGTACTCCTGAAACTAGTTGGCTGTAAATGCTGGTCCTCGATCAATAACGATTCTTACTGGATTCCCGAAGATTGCTGTCCATTCGTCGAGCTTCCTCAGTACCTCGTTACAACGTTGACTTTGTCGGGTACAGCCATACGAATTTTGTGAATCCGTGGACCACAGCGAAAATATGCTTATTGTAGCGTATCCAAGTTAGCATAACTTGTAACACTTTGTTACGAGTGTAAAGTAAATACACTTAATGTACATTGCGACCAGCGTGAGATAATCGTCACAGCAAGCGAGCGCATGCACTGCGAACACAAACGTTCGAGCGCGTATAATATGAGCCGCTTTTGTTCATATAAATGCACTTGCGATCGTTCCTTCTCTCTTCCATTTTTGTAGCTGTTGTACATAACAGCATAAGAATTTAAGCTAAGCTATATACATGCATGTTAAATTTAAGTCATTAATAATCAGACACAAGAGCGATAAACACGCTTCACAGTTAATGCGTTATAAATAAACACAAGTTCATTTTAAATAAAAACCAATTTTATTATTTAAAACGATTAAATGGCGACCGTGACACAGTCACGCAACGGATGGAATAAAGCAGCGGCCATCCAACAAAACAATTACATGCCGATCATCATAACGATCTAACAAGCACAGGATACAACACTGGGAAATGGAAAATGGAACATTGGAAATATCTGAGTGAGTATGGTGTATTGCATAAAAAAAAATATATATACAAAAAAAAAGTGCAGTGAATACAGTGAATAAACTAAATGTCGGTACGGATCACGTTAGATCAGTACCGGCTGAATAAAGTAAAAGCCAGTAGTGAAACGGCAACTAAGCCGAAAAAAAACCAAGGCCCACAGAAGAAGTGGCCTCCGGCAACGCATAAAAAAGCGTAAGGCCGAGCTAAAAAACACCCTGTACAGCAGCAGCAAAACTGTCCCCTGGGACACAGCTGTAAAGCTGACCGCTGGATTATACAATCTCACGGCAGCAGAAAATAAAATAAAGTACAATAGCACCCCTCACGTATCAAACAATCAGATTCCAATTATTAACAAACCATTTTGCCCACAGCCAAAGAAGAATTTTCCTAGTTTCACACCAAGCTGCCCGACAGACTGCGAGGGACCTTTATTCACCACTGTGTGTTTATACACATGTACAAAAATCGAGAAACCGGCCTGTGCGATGACCAGCACCGGCAACGCTGACCGCAGCTATATTCACGTGACGCGAATGAGGCACGCATAAAGGAAATGAATTGCAAAATTAACAAAATTACGGATAAAATGCAATTTCTACAAAATAAATGCGAAAGTTTACAAGCTATTAATGACTTGCTATTTGCCAAAAATCAAACACTAGAACATGAACTAGAATTGTTACGTCAGAAAGGCAGCGAACCAAGAGCAAACAAACAAAAGCAGCAGCATAAAAAGTCAATCAAAACTCAGCCAAGCAACTGTGCGTCCATACACACTGGTTTAGAATCGTCTAACCCTCAGAAACAGAGTACACAAACGGACACAAAAGTTTAAGGAAAACAACAATGGAAAAAGAACCAATGGCAAGCCTCACTCTGGATGATTGTGGTGCTTTGCTTACTCTTCATATCAGGTTGTTTTTTAACGAACTCAATAACAAAAAGTTCAATATTAAACATTTCAAATGATTGGCCAAGAATTAGTTCACAAATATCAAAAAATATGTGGAAACCGGTACTAGAAAGTACAATGAAACCACTGAACAAACTGCTTTCAATACAAAACTGTTATATAAATCAATGGTGGGGACCACAACAAAGTGCATGGAACCCTGCGAAAATTAATGCATGGAATCTTGAAAACATAAAAATCATGATCTAAATGTATATGTAAATGTATATTTACAGTACAAGAAACCCGCACTGAACAATACAGAATGTCATGAAGCGAATATTTAAAAAAAACAAAAAAAAAAACCTACAATAAAAAGAGTATGTCAAGTGTCGAAAACATCAACTAGCGCTATAAAAATCACAAATAAAAAGACATTTCCAGCTCGTTCTAACCCAAACGAATCTAGGATTAAAAAATGGTGGAAGAATTTGTAGCTGTATATATAAAAATATATAATTGCTTAAAATACAATTTATTGAAAAAATTACTTGAGAGGCCGATAAGGAAAGCCAGAAATTTATGAGTCATCAATTGTCCTTAAGAGACAATTTATTGAATTATATCATGGTAATGGGAATAAATAATGAAATAAATAAATGAAAAAAAAAATAGACATAAAATATATCTCGTGTCACTTGGGAAAATGTTTGTTTGACCGATTCTTATGAAATTTTTTATGCATATTCAGTAAGTCTGAGAATCGGCTACTATCTATTTTTCAAACCTCTAAGTGTTTTTATTATGTGATATTATGTGGTATTAAAAATACATATAACCCTACAGTAAACACAACGGAGTAGGGTTTCATATTTCTGTCAAACAAGTTTCATATTTCTGTCAAACAATAAGCCTTTTCACAGTATACACAACGGAGTAGGGTTTCATATTTCTGTCAAACAAGTTTCATATTTCTGTCAAACAATAAGCCTTTTCTCACTCTCTCTACAGTTTTCGGTTATTATTAGTGTTTTAATTTTGAGTGTAATTCGCACGATCAGTTAATTAAGTGATTTACATATAACCTCTTAAATACTCAACACGTGTCACGAGTTCCCGCAAACAACAGCTATTGAGTTGTAAGTATAAATTATTTTTATACGTTTATCATAAAATCAAAAATTATTCTTTCTTATTTGTATTGTACAGTGAATAATGCCAACAAAACGCAAAGGGGCCAATTTGAGCCGTGATACAAATAAATCTAGAAGGATTCGAAATAGAAGAGCCGAAAGAACCGAAGAACAAGTTCAGGAAGAAAATACTGGAGTGCGTGTGAGAATGTCGCAATTGCGTGAAGAACGCAACGAAGTCATGAGATTAGAACAACGACAATCACACCTTTTTACTGTCAATAGACGCAGAGCAAATGACCACCAACGCCAACAGGCACATCGAGCATTTGTAGCTACATCATTCCTGCGTCTAGCATTCCAGTATGAGCCCGATATTGAATATTATGCTCATTCAAAAGTGGTAATTGGTGCTATGGACAAAGAATGCCCGTATTGTCATGCTTTGAAATTCAAAAATGAACCAGCCGGGATGTGTTGCGCGTCTGGGAAGGTACAACTACCTGAAATTGAAACACCACCAGAACCATTGCTTAAAATCATCGCCATTATGGCGTAATGTTGAAATAGTACAGCTGAAAGTTAATATGCGCGTTCAAATGCTTCAAGATCCATCCGCTGAAACATTCTCAAAACAACTCTTAGATATCGGCGATGGAAAAGTCACTATAGATGAAACTGGATACATAAAATTAGCGACTGATTTCTGCACAATCATTGATTCGCAAGATGCTCTAATTGAACAAATATTTCCCGATGTACAAACGAATTACATACATCTCGAGTGGCTTGCAGAAAGAGCAATTTTAGCTGCAAAAAATGTGGACGTTGACATTTTGAATCTGAAAATACAAAAGTTATTGCCAGGAAACTTGGTATCATATAAATCTATTGATACAGTTTACGATGACACTGAAGCTGTAAATTTTCCAACAGAGTTTTTGAACACACTGGATTTGCCATGCATGCCACCACATAACTTACAATTGAAGGTTGGATCTCCAATTATTTTGCTTCGTAATTTGAACCCGCCACGGTTGTGCAACGGTACGCGATTAGTCATTAAAAAATTAATGAAAAACGTTATCGAAGGAACCATTTTAAATGGCGTGTTTCGAGGTGAAAATATATTAATACCACGAATACCTATTATACCAACAGATGTGCCAATTCAATTTAAGCGTATTCAATTTCCGATTAGATTGGCATTTGCAATGACTATTAATAAATCCCAAGGCCAAACAATGTCAGTTTGTGGCTTAGATTTGAGCACACCATGTTTTTCACACGGACAATTATACGTTGCATGCTCTCGAGTGGGTAAACCATCAAGTTTATTTGTATTAGCTAAAGACGGGCTAAGAAAAAATATTGTTCACGATGTAGCATTAAGAGATTAATATTATTAAAAAAAACAATGCTGACAAAAAAAAAATATGTTTAATATCATCATGTTGAAAAAACGTCTGCCGGGTCAGCTAGTATATATATATAAATATATATATATAGATTAATATATACATATTTGTTATAATTTAACGAACGATGGGTCTACTCTAGGTCAAATACGTAGCGTTATGGCATTCTTATTAGTTCCTATTCAGTTTCGCAGCCGATGGTACCATCTACTCGCGGAGAACATAAGTAAACGCCTAATTACTAGTGCATATATGGGGTACTATGCTTTTTTATTTAGATATATATATATATATAGCTAGGTGTATATATTCGACTCAACAAAACAGTGTGCATTTTAGTTTTTTTTTTGTTTTGAGCATGTCTCAGTTTAGATTTTATTTTTTTTTTATATTTTTTGCATTGAGCATGGCTCAGTTTATATTTTAGTTTTTTTCTCTATTATTAGATTACTTTAGAAGCAGGCACATAGTAAAAGTGCTAATAACATAAATGGAAATATATACAACAAATATAAATTTGTTTCTTCTGTACTTTTATTAAATATGCTTAGTGTCAATTTATAGGTACGGTTATTACACATTCAGGATTCAATTCCAAAAACAACAACAAAAAGCTTTTTCAGTGAAATATTTAAAAAAACTTCCGTTTTGTAAATAATTTTTACCACCTCTGTATGCATTTTTGTCGATTGGATATAGTGTTTTTTAAATTTTTTGCTCTCAATAAATTTTATTGGATGCTTGATTTTTATGGCTGATCCTGAATGTCCTGTGTCATCTGGATTATTTGTTGTTATTTAATTATAATTAGGTATTTTAATGACTTGATTACGTGATATATGTGCTTCCCAGATAAGTGCTGCATCTGTTGAGTTTACGATAAGGAAATGTTTCAGCTCGACTAAGCTTTTTTTTTTTTATATATTTTATTTAGACCACAACTAGTTACAACAATAATTAACTATCAAGCAGATTTTTTTAATTAATTATGATAATGACAATACTTTTAAGTCCATCATGAGCCTATTGGGCCTATGTGGCTAGCAAATTATGGTTTGACACTCACTGGCCACTACCAACGGATACTACACAAAGCTTCCCTGTTCTAACTCGACTAAGTGATTGAGCAGAAAATTTGTATAAAATATTAGTATTTTTAAGTTATTGTTTATTGTGCTTGCTTAAAGTTGTGACTAAAATATTTATTGTATTCATCATTTTGGATATATGCTGTACCAGCAGTTGTATCATTTTCTTTAACTCTTGCAGTTCCGACATACTTTCAGCGGTATGTATTTGTTTATGGTTGTTTCCATGATTTACGGTTGAAGTTGTAGTGGATTTCTCTGCCAATGGGATAGAGAACGTTTGCATTGAATATTGTTGAACAGTGTTAGTTTTCGTTACTTTGTCGTAGCTTATACCCGGTTGAGAGGTGTTTATGCTGGTTGCTGATACATTTATTGGACGGTGTTCTTGAGCAGAACGAATGGTAGGAAAATGTTTTATTTATAGTGGCTTGAGGATTTCATACCCTTTGTAGTTAGCAGTGTGACAGCCTGAGCATAGAGCATATTTAACTTCTTTATCTTTCATATTGCAGTGAATAGTGCCTCCATACTTTTGGCAGTTGCTGTATTGCGCTATGGTTCGTGTGTGATGAGGTGGTTCAAAGGAGATTTGCTTTTGCAAGAGAGATTTGATGTTGTATAAAACTTTATTGTTTCCTTTTCGGCTAAATTCAATGAACTAAAGCGGCGGATTATTGGTTTGTTTCTGTCTTATGTTGCAGATATGTTTGATTTCATGTCCAAGTATATTTAGTTCAGTTTTTATTTCTTCGGGGTCATGATTGGGTGGCAAATCTCGTAACACGGCTTTTAAGTTTCATTTATATTTGGGTCTGTATGTGTAGAGTTTTGTGTTCTTTTTGCGAAGCATTCCTGTTGTCTTGTTTGTGGTTTGTCTTGAATTTGATTTTTTGGTTTTTTGGTGGTGCTGGAATGCTCAGTTATATTGTTTGGAAACTATTTGTCTCGGTGACGCTTTTGGTTGTTGTTAATAAAATTTTTTACTTTTGTTTCGTTTAAAGAAGATTTATTTTTGATTGTACTGTTATGGCACTGCGGATTTTTTTGTTTTTCGTCCAGTGATTTGCGTACTAAGTAAAACGACAACAATTTGCTTGTTTTTGTTGTTTTAACGGCTAGATTGATCTTAGCTGAGCTAAGGAGGATAGTGTGCTTCTGGGGTCCTCCTGAGTCAATGATGTCAGTCAGCCTTGTTTCTAGTACTCTGTAAGGCAGCATGTTGGTGAATGCGCTTAATCGCTGATTTCAATGCTTGAAGATCTCAGGTGGTCGGGATGAAAGTCACGATTTCGAATGCGTATTTCCTGAGATCCGTCCTGATATGGAGAGGTGGTGCTTCTCTGGCGGGTTTGCTGGGTTAGCGCAGGACAAGAGGAACCGTTTTGAAAGTAGTTTATTATGCTGCTTAACCTTCAGAATTTTCGCCTCATTATGAAGGTGGTCTTCAGCTGTCATCGATACGCACTGTAGGGCGGTGTTTTGGACTGTTTGAAGTCTTCGCCAATAGGTGTTACTTAACTGTTGAGTCCACACTGGGGCGGCGTAACTAAGAAGTGAACGTCCGATTGCCTTAAAGGTAGTAAGGAGAACCTTCTTACTCTGTCTCCAGTTGGTGCTAGCTAGCGCTCTGAGTATTTTATTTCTCACTTTGCCTACTTTCGCTCTGACGTTTG
The DNA here is from genome assembly GCA_037044495.1 of Stegana nigrithorax. NCBI lineage: Eukaryota > Metazoa > Arthropoda > Insecta > Diptera > Drosophilidae > Stegana > Stegana nigrithorax. The sequence continues at coordinate 12,553 of JBAMBQ010001752.1, read as the reverse complement.
TGGCATGCATGAAGGAGAGGAGGCAGTCAAGAGTGACCTCTAGTACTTATATTCAATGTGCCCTTGACCTCCTTCGTCCATTAAGTGAACAGAGTTGCCGTCGACTTTTCTGCTGAAAATGTGAGTCGGCGGTTCGAGAAGTAATTATTGACGTGTGGCAGATACTCATTTATTTCGGCGGTGACACTCCCAATATTTGTCCCGGAGGCGAGGATGAAACAGATATCAACATAAGAGGTAAACTTCACGCTATCACGCTGTGGACATCTTCGCAAGATAGAGTTTGAAGAGTATGGGTGATAGTACTTAGGTCGCTGATTTGTCGGGTTGGAATGAAGCGCTTTGCTGCAGAGCAGATGGTTTTCTTGAGGATAATTTCTCCAACTCTGGCATATGTTGGGGATTCCATCTGTTTGAGGGTGTTTTCGATGTAGCGCTGAAAACCTTGCAACTCAGCTTTGTCAAAATTGATGTAGGATTTCTTAGCCGGGCGGGTGAAGTTTTCAGTCTCTTCCACCGTGACCACGATGAGGATGTGGTCAGAGTTTAACGCAGTATCTGGTTTCAAGTTTGTTATGGCAAGTAGCTCGCTGAAGACAATTGTGATGTCTGGGCTGCTACTACACGTTGCTGTAATTCTAGTGGGTTAGTTTTCATTTATTGGTGTGTAGTTTATCTTCTATTTGGTCAGCGATTGCAACTTCCCTGATGTCATTGGGGAGTTGGGAGTACCATGTTTCATGATGTGTATCGAAGTCGTCGAGGATTATCTTATGTTCCCCCTGGAGCAATATATTGACGTCGGGTATGTAGTAATGTCCTACTCCGGGCTGTTGAGGGAGGGAACATAGACATTGACGAGCTCGACTTCAGCTGCTCTAGCCTTTACAGCGATGCTCATCATGTGATTGATGTTGTGGGCTGAGTGGTTGGGCGATAGCTTACGTCTTTACCTAAGATGGATGCTATGCCGCCACCACCTAACCGGATCCTTGCGGATGATGTTATAACTGCTTAATGAGTGAAGCGAGCATGCTGTAGCGTGCATTCGTTATATTAGTAAATTCGTTCGAATTGCACATTCCATTGTATAAAAGTAAACAAACAGTGCACTAAAAAGCAGCGGTCATCCGAAACCCTGCATTAACGATAACGAGCGTAAAGTGTATGTATGACACATCTTCCCTAATAACTTCAATGTTAGAATAAGTATAAATAGCGTAGCTTAAGCTCGATGTAATAACAAGCATTTCTCCACTTGCCGGGTTAATACCCTTAGGCAAAATTACATTACGCTAATAAAAGTAGTTAATAATTACATGGCGTGTTTTAATCATTACATGGCGATCCTACGGCAAGCACCGATCCTAATTTAGCTTTTTTAATTATTTCATGGCTAATTAAATAGTGAGAAAAAAAAATGAAAGGTGTACACATAAATCCTGCCGATGCTTTGGCAAATCTAAAACTTTGAAAAAAAAAAAGGAAAGGCCATAGCCAGTAGCGCTGCTTTGATGGATGTGGCAACAAAATAAAAATCCGCCAAAACGCAGATGCCCGTGAACAAGCTGCAAGTGTTACCGATATACCTACACGCAACAGAGGCACACCCACCAGACTTTCGCAACAAATATATAAATTATGAAGGAAGGACCGCAGCGCATAACAGTGCAGGAGTACTACGCACGGCAAACCAACAACAAAGACACGCATCGAGTGGCAATACCGAAAACACCAAAGCCACCTAAAAGAAGAGCAGGACAACTAGTGAGAGATAGACGATTTCTGGCACACTTGACAAAAATCGTCACAGCAACACCCCCTCCTCCTTGGGACGAGGCAATAAAGATCTGGATACAAATACACGAATTAGAACATAAAAATCCACGCAAGAAGTTAACAAAAGGTAACCATAACACAAAAAAAAAAACCAAAATAATAAAATGAACAAAATAAATTAAAAACTAGAAAGGTAGGGCTACAGTCGGGCGTAAACGACTATAGAGAACTCTGTACCCAATCCAAAACTGAATATATTTTTTTATTGCTTTAATATTTTGTATTCATAACATAAGGATATCTCAAGAAAAATAAATATTTTTTTTTTTGTAATAGGCACTTTTTGGCCGATCGTTCCTATGGCAGCTATATGTTATAGTAAACCGATTTTTATATTATTCAAGAATATGATTGGATATTACCCAAAATCGTTGAATCCAAAATTTGGTAACGATATCTTAATCAACAAAAAAGATTTTTTTAGTAAAAGCCATTTTTCGGCCGATTGTTCTTATGGCAGCTATATGTTTTAGTAAGCCGATATTTATAATATTCGAGAATATGATTGGATATTACTTAGAATCATCAATTCTAAAATTTGACAATGGTATCTTAATAAACAAAATAGTTTTTCTTAGTAAATTTTGTTTTTCGGCCGATCGTTCCTGCAGCTATATGTATAGGTCTAATATCGAGAAAAAAAAAACTGGTTAAGCCTATGTATTAGGTGAGCCTTCGTGCCAAATTTGGTGGTTGTAGGTCTTACCGTTTCCGAGATCCGTGCATTCATACAGACAGACAGACGGACATGGATAGATCGACTCGCCTTTCGATGCTGATCAAGAATATATAAACTTTGTGGGGTCTGCCACGCCTCCTTCTTGCCGTTACATACACTTGCACAACTTTAATATACCCTTTACCATTTTTTGGAACAGGGTATAAAAACAACAGTAAAAATAATAATAGGGAAAATAGTCATGGACAACATATACGCCTGACTAATACAGATAACTCGGAAAACCCCAATCCGACCTCTCAGTAAATAAAACAATACATAAAATAAATCTACATCTAAATAGTTTCCTTTCTGCTAAAACTACTTTCAATGAGAAGGTATCAACTTTTCTCGTTGATACAGGTGCGGATATATCCATATTTAAAAATGGATATGTAACAAATACACAGATAGACAACTTCACAAAAACAATCCTTAACGGAATAGGCACTGAGCAGATATATACACTAGGGATAGTCAATGCCGACCTAAAGATCGAAAATCTCCTAATTAATCATGACTTCCACATCGTTGAGGACGATTTTCCAATACCATGCCATGGTATAATAGGTCTTGACTTCATAAAAAAGTATCATTGTCTTCTTGATTACCAACAAGGTGATCAAGACTGGATGATTTTAAGGCCAGACGATTTTCCCGAATACATTGGCATTCCAATGCGTAACTCAATATGCTCAGAATCTTTGTCAATCCCAGCCAGGTCTGAAGTAATAAGACCGATTAAGCTCAAATTATCACCTTCTGATAACAATACTGGAGATATATTAATTCCTCAACAAGAGCTTCAAACAGGGATACATATTGCAAACACCATAGTTAACTACCAAAATCCATTTATCAGAATAATAAATACGACAAATGAAAACGTAATAATAAAAAATCTTTCCATTAAAACTGAAAGTCTAAACGACTACAAAATTGTTAACCCAAATACAGAGGTCAATAAAGAAAATAATCAAAAACTTCAAACATTAGAGAAAAACTTTCCAACATTTGTCAAACAAAAACTTTCCAAACTTTGCAAAGAATTTATCGATGTGTTTGCTTTAGAAACTGACAAAATTAGTGCAAACAATTTTTATAAGCAAAAATTAAGGCTTAAAGATACAACACCTGTGTATATTAAAAATTACAGAACACCACACCAACAAAAGGAAGAAATTAATAAACATGTAGAAAAACTAATAAGGGACGAAATAATCGAACCTTCAGCCTCAGAATACAACAGTCCATTACTGTTGGTACCAAAAAAGTCACTCCCTAATGGCTCCGAAAAAAGATGGAGATTAGTAATCGACTATCGTCAAGTCAACAAAAAACTTATTGCAGATAAATACCCACTCCCAAGAATCGACGACATACTAGATCAATTAGGCAGAGCTAAGTACTTTTCGTGCTTAGATCTTATGTCTGGTTTTCATCAGATAGAACTCGAAGAAAACTCTCGAGACATAACATCCTTCTCTACTGAAAAAGGATCATTTAGATTCAAACGACTACCATACGGTATAAAAATCGCTCCAAATTCATTCCAGAGAATGATGTCGCTAGCTTTTGCAGGTTTAACACCAAGCAAAGCCTTCTTATACATGGACGATTTAATAATAATTGGATGCTCTGAAAAACATATGATACAAAATCTTAAAGATGTGTTTAATATTTGTAGAAAATATAATCTTAAACTACATCCTGAAAAGTGTTCTTTCTTCAGTCACGAAGTGACATTCTTAGGACACAAATGTACAGATAAGGGTATATTACCAGATGACAGCAAATTTTCAATCATAGAAAACTATCCAACACCTACAAATGGTGATGAAGCTAAACGCTTCGTAGCTTTCTGTAACTATTACAGACGATTTATTCCAAATTTTGCTGAATCATCGCGACACTTAACTAAATTAAGTCGAAAAAACACACCCTTCGAATGGACAACTGATTGTGACAAGTCTTTCAGTTACTTAAAAAATCAGCTTCTAAGTCCAAACATCTTACAATACCCAAACTTCGATAAAGAATTTTGTATTACTACAGATGCTAGTAAACATGCATGTGGTGCAGTACTAAGTCAAGCACATGGTGATAAACAATTACCCATAGCATACGCATCAAGAGCATTCACTAAAGGAGAAAGCAATAAGTCAACGATAGAACAAGAACTTGCAGCTATACATTGGGCAATACAATACTTTAGACCATACATATATGGAAAAAAATTTTTAGTAAAAAGCGATCATCGCCCACTTTCTTATTTATTCTCAATGAAGAACCCATCATCAAAGCTGACAAGAATGCGATTAGACTTAGAGGAGTATGACTTTGAGATTGAATACTTGAGAGGTCGTGAAAACTATGCAGCTGATGCATTATCACGCATAGTCTTCAAAGAAATACAAAAATACAAAAAGTATTAAAAGTTACAACTGGACTACAAAAAAAAAAAAAAAAAAGAGTATACAATCAAAATAAGCTAACAAAAACTGAAACAATAGAGACACCATCATCAAACTACAAAGTATATGAAGCACTGAAAAATAATGAAACGAAAAATTACGTATGCCTAACCTCTAAGGAGGAAAACATTATAAAAAAAGGCAAAAGAATAATTTGCGCAATAAAAAGAAATAGCTTTATTATCGATGAAAAAGTTACCTTAGAACAATTCTTTTCACAGCTTGAAAACATAGCTGGTAATAAGAGACTATTCTCTTTCAAAATGTCATTGGATGACATAATATTTAAAACTATCCGGATACAAAAATTTAAAGAAGAAGGAAATAAACTTCATAAAACAGTTCAAATAGCGCTCACGACCGGTCTAACATAAATAAAAAATGATGATGAAAAGTTAGCAATATTAAAAAGTATCATGATGATCCTATCCCAGGTGGCCACCCAGGTATAAATCGCTTATACAAAAAGATTAAAAGATACTTCTACTGGCATAACATGACTTAATATATTAAGCAACACGTAAAATCATGTGAATTATGTCAAAGAAGTAAGTCCTCTCGAAAAGGGAAATAACCACTAATAATAACACCAACTCCGACAAAAGCAATCGATACCGTACTCATTGATACAGTAGGTCCATTACCGAAATATGCAGACGGTAATGAGTATACAGTTACAATGAAATGCGATTTAACTAAATACTTAGTTACCATACCAGTGCCAAATAAAAATGCAAAAACAATAGCGGCTATATTCGACAAATTCATTCTTATCTACGGTCCCATGAAGAAAGGGTTAACTGATATGGGAACCGAATATAAAAACCAAAAATTCCAAGAATTATACAGCCTACTCAAAATAGAAAATACGACCTCCACTGCAGATAACCACCATACCCTTGGAACAGACGAACGTGTCCACAGAACATTCAATGAATATATAAGATCATACATATCCATTGAAAAAGATGATTGGGACGAATGGATAAAATATTTCACCTACTGTTACAATACTACCTCATCAACAGTTAATGATTATTGTCCTTTCGAATTAATATTTGGAAAAACTCCAACACCATTACACTTCTAAGAAAACAATTCAGTAGACTCACTGTATAATGTAGAGGCATATGACAAAGAAGTAAAATACAGATCCAAAAAAATTCAAAAATTTAACTATGATCAGAAAGCAAATAGGCTAGAAGTAGAAATAGGAGATAGTATTAGTAAACAATGATAAAGCTCATAAGTTAGAAAGTAGATTTAAGGGGGGCCCATATAAAATAATCAACATCGATGACAGAAACAACTGCACAATACAAGACAAAAAACAAAAAAACATGACCATAAACAAGGACAGACTTAAAAAAATATAACAATTGAAAAAAAAATATACAAAGACAAGAACCAAGTATCTCATTTCAATTAAATAAATGAAAAAACAAAATAAAATATAATTTTTAATAAATCAACAAAAATGTTCATATGTAATAAGATCATTTTTTAAAAAAAGGAGGTGTAGCATACATGCCCTAAATTTGTAAATTCGTTTACCTTGCATATTCCATTGCATAAATGTAAGCAAACAGTGCATTAAAAAGCAGCGGTCATCCGAAACCCTGCATTAATGATAACGGGCATAAAGTGCATGCATGACACAACTTCCCTAATAACTTCAATGTTAGAATAAGTATAAATAGCGTAGCTTAAGCTCGATGTAATAACAAGCATTTCTCCACTTGCCGGGTTAACACCCTTTGGCAAAATTACATTACGCTAATAAAAGTAGTTAATAAATACTTGGCGTATTTTAATCATTACAATACCGAGGTCAACTTGGTTTCTTGTATGGCCGCAATACTGATGTCCTGTATGGAAATATAATTCGTAATTTCAATAACTTTATCACGGTGGCCAGTTCATTTCAACTGCAGTATTTTAAAAGAACCAACGTGACCTTTGTTGCGAGATGGGAGGCTCGTCGTCGATGGTTGTGTCACATGTAGAGCTGTTTGTCGTGGCATAGTTTGACTAGTTGCTGCTGAATCATCGTTGCAAAAGTCAGCTCTGAAGGCCTGGGTCCAGTTGTGTAACTGCGCATGTGACACTTTAAGAGGCAGCCATTGCATTCCACTGACACTATCCCACGGCGAAAGATGTTGTTACATATGGCGCACGTAGTTGTTGTGTTTGCCACGTTCGGCGTGTGGCTGTATGCTGGTGCCAGTGGTTGCTTTTGGCTGCAACACTCCGCAATGATAGCTGGAGACCATGCATGGTCTTTACTTGTTGTTGCCTTTGGTTTAGCTAGAGATGTTCTGCTTACTTGTGTACTCATGATTGAACTTTTAACAGCTTTACATGTTGATGTTGTTGCACCATATGTTACTGAAATTTAATGCTGTTATAGGTGCTGTGCTGATTATTTTCGCTATACAAGTTGTTGATGTTGCAGTTGAAGTTATATTGGTAGCCGTTGTAGAAGTATTTGGAGTTGTTGTAACTGTGACCAGTTGGAAATATGGTGTAGTAAAATGTGGCGTTGAAGGCGAGGTGCGCTGTGCGCTCCAGGGTTGCAAGTTTGTTTCATCTACAATACTAGTTATTGTTTTAGTTGCCGTTGGGCAAATAGAGATGGGGTGTTAATAGAAGAATTAACTTGACCGATCTATTTTGGAAAACAATGAATTTAACCGAATTTGATTAAGAGAAACGTTGTTTCGGTTTAAATGTGTCATTGTTTAATGATTATAACAAAACATGAGTGAAACCGTGCTTAGGTATGAACGTGTGTGAATGTGCAATTCAAAAAGTGCAATGTTCCCATGCGATATGTACAGACATCTGTACGACTGAGTACGTTGGTCGAGTTACAAGCGCAGGATTTCCAAGTACAGCGGTAAGCGGCTTAACGTGACCTATATTACTGTGGGATTGCATTGAGCGCATTATTTGTGTATGCGATATGAATATTTATATGTCACACAGTGTTAATATGTCACAAAGTGTTGCATATTCTTATAATTAATGTTTACATTATCTGGTTAGATCTTAATAATGGTATGAGTACGCTACACCTCCCATTTTTAAGAAATAACGTAATTAATTAAATTATTTGTAAATATATTTCATTTTAGTACATAAAAGAATATATTGTAAATTATATAATTTATGATAAAACATTATGTTGAAGTTATATTTGCTTCGTATAAAATATTTGTGGGTGTGAAATTTTGTATGTCTGTGTTTTCATAAAAATTTTTTTTTGTTTAATTATTTTTTTTTTTTTATTTATTTATTGATAGTTTTTTTTTTTTTTTTTTAATTGGCAAACAATTGTAAAAAATATTTATTTTTTTTGTGTATGGTTGATCAGACCATCTTATTTCTTTAAATGTTATTAATTAAATAATAATTTCATGCTATTAAATTATTTGGACAAATTTGGTGGTTCTCAAAACACTAACTCATATGGACAATAGTTATGTGCCATAGATGGAGTTGTGTTGAAGCAATACACAAAATACGTCCCAATCAGTTTTATCACCTAATATGTATGAGCGTATGTATTCATTTAGGGCTCTGTGACTTCGTTCAAAATTTCCTAATGTTTGATGGTGGTGTGCTCTAGACGTTATGTTGTCTATTTTCAAATATTTGTACAAGTCATTAATTATAGAACTTTTATATTCCGTTCCCATGTACGTAATGAACGTCTTCATTGGACCGTACTTGATAATAAAAAATTCGAATATTGCATTCGCGATTATATTCGCGCTTTTATTTGGTATGGGGATGGCTGTTATGTCACAAATCAGTGTGACTGCTTCGTTGCCATTTTCAGATATTGGTAATGGACCTATTGTGTCGACTATTACCCTATCGAAAGGATATGTTAGTGTCTCTGTTAACGTTAGTGGTGTTTTTGTATGTTTTGATATTTTTGATGTTTGGCATTTTTGACAATTACGTACGTACTTGGTTATTTGATTTATCATACCTTTCAAGTAGTAACATCTTTGAATTTTCGCTAGCGTTTTTGTAATGCCTGTATGACCGCCATGTATTGGATCATCATGGAATGTAGACAATATCGCTTCTTTTTCTTCATTTTTACTTATTAAGGTCACCGGTTTGAGTAGCGCTACTCAAATTTTCTTTAAATCTTTATTGCCCATATATTTAAAAGTATATATTGAAATATATTCAAAAATCTTTTGATCGGTGCCACTTTGAGTTGGCTGATTCCAATTATACCGGCTTTTGATTCAAGCCTTTGGAAGAACTGACCTAAGTTAAAAGTTCCATTAGTATAAAGATCGCTAATCTCAAATCTTGCTTTAACTTTCTTGCATTGTTTTATCAAACATATCTCATTTGTTATTTGCAAGGTAACTACTTTTCGTATTTCGTCATTCATGATGATTTCAAAAATTGACGGTTATTCGTGATAACGCATTTTTATTTAATGGCTGTGTTTCAAAAAATATTAATGTCCATTCTGGTGTCCCTCAGGGCAGCCACTTAGGTCCTTTGCTTTTTAATATTTTCATAAATGACCTTCCATCGGTTATTAAGCATTCTCATGTGCTTATGTTTGCTGATGATGTAAAACTTTGCTTTACTCTAGATTCCTTTTTTCATCAGAATCTTCTTTAAGAAGACCTCGATCTACTTTCAAAGTGGTGTAAGGATAAATTTCTATACCTTAATTGTGAAAAGTGTAAAGTAATGTCTTTCACTCGGAGCAAACCTAGGTTGTATTCCTACTCCTTAAACGGTTCTACTTTAGCACGTGTTTATGAATTTAACGACTTAGGTGTTTTGATGAGCCCGAAACTTAACTTTGGTTCTCACATTCTCATGACCACTAATAAAGCTAGAGGTGTTCTTGGCTTTATTAAGAGATGGTCTAAAGAATTTAATGATCCGTATACCACCAAACAGCTTTTCATTTCTTTGGTTCGTCCGATTTTAGAATATGCTTCATGTGTTTGGAATCCCCAACTCACAACATATTCTGACCGAATTGAATCTGTCCAAAAACAATTTTTGCTTTTTGCGTTGCGTGGATTAAACTGGAATTCTGCAATTCGTCTCCCTTCATACCATTGCCGCCTTAAATTGATTAATCTTCCTACCTTAGCTAGTCGGAGATCCATGTTAGGTATTCTTTTTCTTCATAACCTGATAAACGGCAATGTCAATTCTCCTTATCTTCTTGGGAAAATAAATTTTAACGTGCCTTCGCGTTCAACAAGATAATATTTGCCCTTTAGACTAAACACTGCACGATCATCTTTCCTATTGCATGATCCCTTTAATGTTATGTGTTTGGCTTATAACTCGAACTATCATTTATTTTCTAACATAGCCTCTTCCCACAGTTTAAAATCTTTTCTTACTTGTAGTTTTAATGTAATTACATAGAATTAGATACTTATTTTAATTTAGACTACTAATAGTCGTATTAATTTTAATTTAGTTTGTTTAATTTTTGTAATTAGTGTTTTTTAATCTATAAGTAAATATTTTTTAAGTAGATAAAGCAGCTGTTGACCATTTGGTCGTAGCTGTGGTCTGGTTTCGTAAGTCCTCTTGCTTGGTAGTGCGCTACCACAACGTCTGCGAAAAAAAAAAAAAAAAACGCATCTGCAACATGATTATGTTTGCCCTTTAGATACTCTACAGTGAAATCATACTCTTCGAGATTTTGTCTCATTCTAGTTTATTTTGGTTTATTTTATAAATTTGTAAGGGGTCTATGATCTGTTTTTACAGTGAAGTGTACGCCATAAATGTATGGTCTAAAATAAGTTATTGCCAAATGAATTGCTGCTAGTTCTTGTTAAGTTGTACTTTTATTTTGTGAATGAGCGAGGAGCATATGCAACTGGTAGTTGCTTTTCACCATAAGTTTGAGTTAGGATAGAAATCATTAGTTGATATTGGTTCGGTCTCTACTCCGAATATATCTATGGAGTTGGTGCATAATTTTTATAGTTGTTTGTTGAACAGTGGTTGGAAACTTTTGGCTAATTTTGAAATAACTCAGTTTGTTCTGTCTTCATCATACTGTGTAACTACTTCGTAACTGTCAAGTTTTTCATACTTGATTTTAGTTAAATCGATAACCTTATTGGAGTTAGTTGTATTCAAAATACGTATGAATGTGGAGTTTTGTTTTGGAAATCGTATTTCTTATGAAATCTACGTTTTCGACCTTTTGATTAGGGATGAGAACTTGTTCATCGTTTGAAGATATTTTTACCTGACAGATAACTTCTGAACGTGCAGGTAGTATAATGGCTTTATTGTCACTAGTGCGAGTTATCGTAATATTTATTAAGTATTTTAAATTCTGTGGTCGAAGTATTAATGAGTCACTCTTGGGTGTAAAATCGAACTGGCAATTGAACATTTTAATCAAATCTATTCCTATAATGCCATCACCAGGTACTTAAAAGTTTACTTGAGCAATGTGGAAATTGTGCGGAATTATGTATTTACCTATGGTGAGTTCTAAAAACGCTAACCCTTTTGAATAGATTGAACCATTGCCAATTCCTGTTATCTGGGTTATTATATTCTGATCGACGTCTTCAAATGTATCAGAATTTTTTATTTAGTATTGAAATATCTGCACCAGTATTAATTAATTAGGTAAGCTGTGCACTTGTAGTTTAATTTATCAAATATGTTTAAATTGAGATTGATTTTATGAATGATAATTGCAGGTTTTCCGAGTAACTTTGCTTAACTCGCACATTACCATTTTTATTGTTAGTTTGATTTTGGTCATTACCTCGGTAAGAGATATTCCTTCCTCAGTTATTGCCACGGAATTTCTTCTATTGCTTTGTTGCTATTATTGTTATAATGACTACCGCGGCCTTTTCCTCTGCCTCGGTAGTAATTGTTGTTTTTGTTACCTCTGCAAATGTTTCTACCACGCTGGTATAATATTAATTTGGCACTTCCAGCCATTTTCGTTGAATGTACTGAAATTTTCAGCTTGCAATATTAAGCGTCTTCGCAATTTTTGGTTATGCCTGAGATGAATACTTTATTTGCAGATTGCTTCAAGTGACTTGCGAAGATCGGTATTGATACATTTGTGGCAACCATAGTTTTAAGTGTTTTTAGTGTTAGAAAAAGTAGTTTGAATATAAAACTAGTTGAAAACTCTAAAAAAAATAAAAAAGTCACGTGTGGGTTAAAAACAAAAAAGTTCAACATTTTTCCAAGTGTCTTGCTTTATAACAATAAAATAAAATAAATATGCATAGTGTAATGTTAAATTAAGCAAAAATAAACATTCTATAATATTGTGGGGAAGAATCAGCTGACTGTTTGTGTGATCTTTCGGGATTAGTAAATTTGAACTGCGTCTCATGTGGTGCAAGAATATCTATACACACATGGGCAACCACATTGGTGACCCCGACAAAAAAAAGCCAGCGCAACGGCGATCAAAAGTACGCAACAGCAGCTGCCACAAAATAAATTGACAAAACTATAT
>JBAMBQ010001751.1:0-60002 GCA_037044495.1 Stegana nigrithorax | reverse complement strand
ATAAGCAACATTTATAAAATATATATTGATATAGATAATTGTTAAAAAACAAAAACGTGTTATCGCACGCAGTCTTCTGACTTAAAGTAAACCACTGTATATAAATTATTTATTAAAAGTAATATTATATTTATATATATGTGTTTATATATATGTAAATAATAAATATTTGTTTTATATATCAATTGAGTTAATATCTTCTTAAATGTATACATATACGTATATTAGTTGAAATTTTTGCAAAAAAAATAAAAATATATTTAAATAAGGGTTTTAATGGCACTCGTAGCATTAGTTCAAAATTAAAGAGTTCATTTAATAACTATCTCATATCGATTTACATTTATATACCGATTTTTAATTATATTGTATACAAGTGCTTCAGATTTTACTATATAAAATTAATTCAACTGTTAAACTGAATTATAAGAGTACATCAAAACAATACACACAAAAATATATCTTTACAAGTACTAAGCGTACTAGCAAATTTAGACATAAACAAAAGCTGTAAAGTTTTAACTTTAAAAACTTAAAATATGATGTTAAGTTTTCGACGAGTATTAACATGCATATACATATGGTTGAATGTATATGCGCTCTGTACTTAGAGTCTATGTATGAAGCTGCAATTGTTTCAGATATATGCTTTTGAACAATTTGGAAATATAAATTTCCACAATAATGGCACATTTGATCAAAGCTTTACTAAACTTCTTATATTTTGTAACTTCTTTGTAATTGGCATGGTTTGTCGCTTTATGTCAAGCCACCCACCAAAAACTTATAACCGCAAACAATTGCAACACATTGCATACAAACGTTGCTTTATATATTTTCTTTAAATTAGTGAGTATAAGTAACTTTTATAAAATTCTATGTGTTATATATATATATAAATTTATATATATATATACAAATATATGTACTGTTTTATATATATAAATATACATATATTTTTTGTTCTTGGAACCAACAACATATCAAACAACTTGCTAAGCTCATATCCGGCACATTTTGAACGCTTAATTATTATCATTATTGTTGTTTTACTTACATAATTTTTTTTATACATATATACCTCTTCAACATGTATGCATCTTTAACAATTTACTTTGCACTTTAGTTGACTAACTAACTTTAACATTCTTTAATTTCTGTTTTACTTGTTTTCAACAACGTTCACATTTTTCATGATTCATTTACTGATTTCTTTTTTCGACTTCCAGCTCTTTCCTTTATTTAATTAAATTTATATTTTGTTTATTGGATGTGGATTTCTGTTTATAATTGATAGTTTGCACGGCTTTTAGCATCTTTAAAATTATATTGTTTTCGGTTTTCATTTAAATATGTTTTTTATATGAATATTAACGTTATATATTTACTTGTAAATATATTTATATATTTGGCAACAAATAAACACAGTACGTTTGTTATTTTTCCGTTATGTTTGGTTTCTTTTTTTTTATATATATTATTATTATTATTTTGTTAATATATATATCTTTTGTTACTTCGTAATGTTTCACTAAAAAATTTTATTTATTTTTAAATATTTAACTAAAGTTACGTAGTTTTGGTTAGTTTGACTAAGAGTTGTTCATTTGCTGTCTCGTCTTACGGCCCCGCCAATCTTGACAACATTTTTCATCGTTTGCTATTTATTTTTTTATTTATATTACTAATGATTCTAGCAATTTTACCAACTTTAAAGATATTGTTGAGTTTTGTATTGTTTTTTTCTTTTATTGCTATGCATTTTTGTTTTTAATTTTTAAATCTTTTAGTATATGTTATATGTAAAATTTTATTTTTTCAATAAATGATGTGGCATCCAATAAATTCGTTATGTTGTAATTTGTAATTGTTCTTTGTTGTTCTGTTGCTCTTGTCTTTCTTGATATATAAATGTATATATACCAATTTCACAATGATTACTATCGTTTGTTACTCACAACATAGTACTTATTAGCTTTTTCTTTACTTTTGTTTATTATTCTTCATTTTTTTTTCCTTCATAATAAATGTTAAATTTGTTCTTTTTGTTGTTTTTCTTTCTCTTATTACGTTATCACTACTAATTCTATTTAATTTTAAAGAAAACATTATCTCATAAGTAATATTTGACACAAACACCGGATTCCAGGTGTCGCTTTAGGTGGGAGCTTTGAGAAAATGCTTTACCGCACATCAGGCAGCGAAATTTTTTCTGTCCACCACATTCATATCTGCAAAAACCAAATAACCAATTAAAACTATCAACAGTATTTTTTTTTTAAGTTGAAGTTCATGTTAAATCACTTATTTTAACTTTATGAACAAACTAAAAATATAATCAATTTTAAAAAACGCTACAATCTTTATTCGACATAGCTCTAAAAAGTAGAGATGCAACGGATTCCCGGCGACTATTCGGGATCCAGGTTAGAAGAACATTGCCGGATATTCGGTTTTCGGTGAATTATTATCCGTTGCGTCACTACCAAAAAGGAAGTAATTACCAATCTATGACTAAGTTAACAAACTCTTTTGGTTTTCTTATCTTTGTCGTTATGCGTGCCACATTCCTAACTTTGTTTATTGTTCCCATGCTTACCTGATATGTCGTTGCAGGGAGCTGGCATCCTTATAGCTCTTCAAACAATTGTACCTGGGGCACTGGTAACGACCGTCCGGATTGATGAACTTAAATAAATCCGAAAACTTTAGCTCATACCAGTAATCACGCATTAGAGAGTGCGCAGCAGGTGGTGGTGGTGTTTGGCTTGAATTTGATGCAGCATAACTAGTACCAGTGGCTGCAAAAGTTTTAAAGGAAGCCATTATTGCATATCTAATTTAAACTAATATTTTCCTACTTAATTTGGATTTTTGTCTATTTCAAAGAAAATTATAGATCTGACATTTAAATATCTAACTTGAACAACATGATCAGAAACCATATTTAAGTTTTATGTTTAATAAATTAAAATAAAACTTTGTTATTTAATTAAAAGTAAATTTTTCTTTCTTTCTTGCAATTTGTTAGTAAGTGTGTGGAAGTAGGTAATAGTAATTTAAAAAAAAAAACTTTAATATTTACAGTTAAGTTTTTAGTGTGTTGATTGGTGAGTTTGGTTTGACTTTTTTTTTTTACTTTTATGAGCGTAAACAGGGTGATGTAGTTCATTTTCACTTTGATTCATATTGATTCTATTTCTTGCTAGTCTAGCAGCTCTTAGTATGCGGCACATGTTTTTGTTGTTGCTCTTGATTGTTGCAGTAAATGATGTTTTGATGTTGAAAGATGAATTTAGTGATGATGGCAGTAATGAAGCAAACGAAGGGGCGAGCGTTCTTATGTATTTGTATTGTTACATAGTTTTTGGCAAACATTCCAGCGCTGTAAAAAAAATGAAGTTTAGCTTGCACAAAACAAATTATAACATGAACTTAAAAATGCCTGCAAAAAAAAAAATCAATAATACAATTAGGACTTTTGTTTTTAATGGCAAACTTTATTTAATACAAAAATAGCGCATATATGTAGAATAGAATGGTAATAAATTTTATTTCATACTGTGTTTTTCTTTTAGCATAGTAAATATTTAAAATATTAATGCATATTGACTTAAGGACTAACCATAGTTACTTTAAGTTTTACATGTGCTCAATACCAATGTAGAAAAATATATATTTAAAAAATTTAATACCTCGATTTAAAAACCTGTAAATATTTTCGAGTTTACATTAATACAATACATTATATTTGGCTTTGTGTTTTGCGAGTTGTACTATTGTTGCAACAATTGGTTCTTTTAGTTTGTCTTTATTACGTAATTTAATGTTAGTTAAACTTTTGCATAACTTGAATATGCCTTGAATGCCCTTCTTAGAATCGCTGGCAAGGAACTTAAAATTACTTTATAAATATCTTCATGGAGTGGTGCTGTAAAACCGTTTATAAAAATATAACTTAAATTTTTCTCTTTAATTCTTACAGCTAGTTTTAGAACGGAGTTAGATAGAGACAAACCCGTATAACTTAGACTCAATAGGACAAACTTTTATATTTATTACTAATAGTGGATGCATTTTGGCTTCAACTTCTATTACATGTTGTCACCAAATTTTTAACGTTAGCCACAAAATCAACGTCAAAAAATAATGGTTCGATTGCTTATTCAAATTTTTAGTTTGTGCTAATGCTGTATTTTTATTTCGTGTGCCATAAACCTGAGCGAGTATTTTATATTAGGCATTTTAAATTAAAATTGAGATCCAATTTTTTCTTAATAATAATGAATAAAAATTTAGTTTTAAAAGAAATTGATACTTCACTTATATGTACCATAATATATATATGTATTCTTAACAAATTTTCTTGTTTGGGTGTTTTAAATTTTTGTCGTTATATAAATTTCAAAGCTGTTGTGATTAAAAAAATTTTTCGATAATGATGGCTTTAGGTCATTGATAATTTAAGTAAACTAAAATATGATCCTGATCATACAATAATTTATGCATTGATATATATGATAAATATACCTATATAATAGTTTTTTTTAAATCACAAAACTAAGACAAGACCTCAGTGATGATTGACTGAAATTGTTCGATTTGCAATATACGATGACGAATTGATCCCAGTGATGCTCGTTATACTTTCCAATGGCATACGCATATATATCATGTTTACATATTATTTTTATAAAAAAATATACTTATAAGGTTTGTAATATATATAGCCAAAATCCGAAAGCTGCGAACTCGCTCTAAGCTCCAACAAATAGTATCTGCACCTGAACTCAGCAATTTTAGAAACATTTATTTTGTCTACATTTCATTAGTATCCACAGTTGCTGCCTTATTTGCTTTTATGTAAAACCGCACACAAAAAAATTGATTTATGTTTATTTGGCGTCTTATGGCAAAGCATGAATATTTCGCATATCAAGCGACAATCAATGCGAACTATCCATTCTATCAAATAAGCAAACCAAAACATTTAAAACAACAAACACTTTCAATTCGATTTTGAAATGTGTTTCACGAAAGAAAGAATGCTCGAAAGGCATAAAATAAGAAATAAAACAATTTGAATAGCAAATGTAAACTTATACATGGAATTCTGCATTAATTTTCAGTCAAATATTTGCGAGATCAACTTGTCTGTCAAGTTGTATAAAATCTGCATTAATTACGAAAATTTATGCAAATTATTATGTAAACTGTGAGCTGCATAAAAATACGCAATTGGAAACGTCAGTGTTGTACATCATATTTAAAGCGTTTCAATACAATACAATGAATATTATGCATACATATGGTTTCTGAGTATTCAGTATAAAATGTTTTCTTTTCGAGGCAGGAACTAAACGTTTGTGAATCCTCGTTGCGGATACAAGGGTGTAAAGATGCTTTTATCAGGGTTTGAGTTTGAGCGAGTTTTCGGCACATGCAGCTATACAAACTTCGTGCACATGATGATTTTTCTTAAAATTAAAATTAAAGTAAATTAGAATGTCTAGGTGATTGTTTGAATGACTTAGATTGGACGAATAAATAACGAAAGTAATTAATCATATCGCATAGTGCGCCAAGAACACGATAAAAAAATTTCTCTTTGTGTTTAATTGGGGTTTTTTTTGTCTCTTCCTCTATTGTGCCGTCTCCCATTGACTCTGCAAAGATGTTTGCAGTTTAACCGCCAACGGAAGGAATTCCTTTTGCATTTTGGCAAAATGCGTTTTTATATGTTTAGTCAGATTATCACTGCGTTTAGCAGCATAATTACATGAGGGACATTGGAAGATCGGCCGCTCCGTGGTGAAGCGACATTCGAAACGACGATGGCGACTTAGACTTTTGCGTGTCTTGTATGATTTGCCGCATTGGTCACATGAATGCTGATACCAGGTTAGTACGAAATCTGCAAGAGATAAAGCAAACAAACAACGCGCGCGCATGCCAAAAACGACGCAAACGCAACGAGTGTGTGTGTGTGTGGTGTGTGTGATATAAAGATACAAACATACAGACATATATATATATATATATACACATATATAGCTAAATATGAATCGAGCTCGACTTGTACGATCTTAATTAGTCTTATGATTTGCGGCAAAGTGACAAGTGAACCTTTGTCGAATTCTTTGCAAACTACGAAATGAAAACTTCTATAAGTAAAATCATAAAGATCATATTTTGCTTCAAAAATTAACTATAAATAAATTTTAAAATTAAACTATACACGAAAATATATAAAAAAAAAAAAATTTAATAGATGCATTTAAAATAAACTATAAATCGTTGACGGGTAAATTTCTATATATTCATATATACTCGTAAATACTTGAAAGCATGACACATGAAATCAAAACAAAGCAAAAAAAAAAAACCAAGTATTGGTCTTCTTTGTTAGAGGATGTTGATAAAAAAAAATATGTTACGTTATTGTTGGAAATGATCATGTTACTCCGAGAATTTTATTATTGTTCATGAAAATAAAGTGGTTCTTAGTTGATATTGTCCATTCTTTTCTTTTATATTTTAATAAAATATCGAACTATTATCAGGTAAGTAGTTGAACTTGATCATTAAAAAAATAACATTTGTTTTACTTTCATCATCTCTCACTTAAAACTACCCCTACATTATTAAAACAGAAAGAAAGAAAAAAAGCTTCAAGCACACCATTGTATCGTCTTAAGCAAAATATTGCAGGTAAGCTTTAATCCAAAAGAAGAAAAAAAAACCAAATAGTAAGAGAAAACGAGACGATGGAAATAATATTGATAGTATTAAAAGAATTTGTTGCATAATTTTGTTATTTTTTCTTTTTGTTTTATTTTACGAAAAAAAATACATTTTTCTTAATTAATAGTAAACTAGTTATTTATGTATGCTTATAAAAAACGTACACATAATGCAAACCAATCCCATAGAAGGAAAAAAACATGTTTAAGATAAAGGCGTGGACATTGCATACACTCAGGCGCGCAAACATACAAAGACGACAAAAAAAATGTGAATGTATTGAATGTTTGAGACGTGTTGATCGTGTTGTGAGGTTGTAAAGCTTAAGAAGGACCACCAAAAAATGCAACAACAAAACCTGTGTTCCTTTTATTTTTACTTAGTTTCATTTAGCTTACTGCAACCGAAACGTACAGCAGAATGGAGAAAACATTTAGTTTCACTAAACTAGATGTGGCTGTACAAGTTTAGAGCTGTTCTGGTAGTAGTAGTGATGGTAGTAGTAGTAGACGTAGAGAAGTTTTCTTGAAGTAGTAGTAGGAGTGGTAGAAGTTGAAGAAAGATCTAAAAGAAATTTAGTGATAAAAATAGGTTAGTGAAAAAGTATAAGTTTCGTGTTGGAAAAACAAAGAAAAAATAAAGGTGACAATAAAATCGACTTCGTAGGGGTTTTTATGAATAAAAAAATTATAAAATTTTTTATCAAGTTTGTAACATTTATTCTTAAATTGCTTGTTTTTAAATAGCTGATATAAATACTAATAATAAGTTTCACAAACGAAGGTTTACTTTAATATCCTTTTTATATAATTTTGTCTTATTATTTGTGAGAATGAGTATTTTCTTTTTTTACACAAAGTGAATTAACTCTTAACTTTTCCTTATATTACTATCATTTGTCATAGTTGAAATAAGAGTTTAGTTGGAACAACCTTACAATCTAACATTGCTTAAAAAATACAAATTCGTGACTGTAAACCTTTCTGTTTAAATCTTCATTTTTAGATGGAATGAACGTAGTAGTAACATTGTAATACACGAAGAAAAAGCCGCCAGGTTATCAAGAATCAATGCGCCCTTAAACTATCCGATGTACTATTGCTAAAAGGAGAAACACTAATCACTAAAGTAGTCTAAATATTAAAATGGCTTCATGGTTTTGGTTTTGGAATGTCTCTGATTGTTTTTGCAATTTTCTTTCCATAAGCGTCGTTGAGTGGTCTTGCATGCACTCATGTCATAAATACATACAATCAACAAGTTTACTCTCTAAAGATCTGGCAAAATAGCGCACTTTGGTTTTTATGTTCCTTTTTATGAGTTGTAATAAGTAAAATAATACTTAAGGAATTTACACATAAGCTATTAATGCTAAACTAATAAATAAATAAAAGACAATACCGCACCCGAAAAATAATGCGGAGTCTAAATTTGGTAAAAAAAATCAATCGTTATCAATATATAAAGTGATCACACTCTTGCGATTGTTCATCATCGCATCAGTTGTTGTTATAGGCAAATGGCATAGTATTCATTAATCGCTCCTTAAGCAACGAATTCGAAATTATCTGCAAGCCAAGTTTCATTTTCCAGTCTTCATCCATGAGATTTTGTGCCTTCTCCGGTGTCATTTGCTCCGATTTAATCTTCACTTTATTGCCATCGACTTCTTCATTGTTGTCGTTACCGTCCCCATTATCGCTATCACCTTCTCTCTGAATGCACTCCATTTTAACATTGACTCCTAATTCATGCGCATTATTGTTGATTTTAAGACCAGTGGCCGCCGCCGCCGCTGCTTGCTCCTCGACAACTGCCGCAGCTGCGGAAATTGCTGTAATAGCTCCTGTCAGTCCATATGTCGATATTGGCATAATATGTGGTGGCAACGGCGACGTGCGGCTTGGCGAATCGGCTAAATGCTCATAGTTTTCCTTTCGCATCGATAGATTCTCAGGAATAGGACTATCGCAACCATTGTGTGAACCAGCACTGCCAACGCTCGCATTATCGCCAGATGCATATGTAGTTAAGGAGGCACCACCAACTACAGCACCATTGGCAATGCTACCGCCATTTGTTCCAAGAGCAATCAAAGCCGCTGCATTGCTCCCGTTGCTACTTTGACTACTGGTTCGTGAACCCCCACCAGTTGTCTGCTGGGCTATAGCGGTCGGAATACCATGCTTCGAGACCAGATGTCGTACCATGTGATATTTGCGACGGAATCGTGATGGACAGAGCTCACAGCTAAAACGTGGAGGAATGCCAATACATTCATCGCGCATATGACGCTGCAAATGACGCTTGCGCAGATAGCTTTTACCACAGACAACGCAGGGAAAACGTTCATTCTGGTAATCACCATGTAATCCGCCAATGGGGCCACCACCACCTTCCTGCTTAACGCCTTCTTGTTTTAGGTAGCACGCCTCTGATGATTTATCCCCAAAAATGCTGTGCTGGTAAGCAAATTTAAATTCAATTGCTTGATTTGATGATTGGTGGTGTTGAGTTGTAGCTATTGATTAATGTTGTTACAGTTCATATTGATTAATGAAGGTGCAGTTTCGGAATAGTTAGTTGTAGGTATGTAGGTGGTTGGTTAGCATACAAAATTTTGATTTGTGGATTTTTTTTAAGTAGTGTTCATGACGATGTGGTAAATATGAAATGAAAATGAAAAAAAAAACATAAAATTATAAGGAAAAAACATTAATAAAGATTATTCATATATACATACATGTTTTTTAAACAATATATGCCAAAAATTAACAAAAGTTTGAATTTGGAAACGAATTATTTCTAAATTTTAAAATTACAATACAGTTGTATACTATTACAAATGAATTTAAATAAAAAACTATAAAAAAAAAACAAACCAAATATAAAACTATATATTATGATATAAATCAACACTAAAACTACCTACGCAAAAGTCTACAACTTTATTAAATTATATATAAAAAAAAAAAAACAATTTTCAAAAACATTTTCGTACGGATTTACTTAAATTGGCGATATGGATGGGTTTCGCATTTTTTTAAAATTAAAAACAAAGTTAAACATTCATCATTGCCACTTGAACAACATTCTTATGAAGAATTTATTACTCCTAAACATTTTTAAATTAAAAAATATACAACCAAACAAAAATGTAATAAACTAATTTATTTAATAAAAATCTGAAAATGCATAAACGTTATAAGACTTGATAAAAGCCAGTATTTTTATCTATATCAGTACTTAAGGATATCCGGAATAGTCCCGCAAGCAATTGACGATTCGTATTTATCTGTAATCCGGCACTCAGACTTGTTGCTAAAAAGAATATTAAACTTACAAGAGATTTAGACATAAAACAGCCACAAGAAAACTGAGAATACGCTTCGGTATACTAGATGCACATATATTTTACGAACAATATTGGCTTACAATTGATTTAGATAGTTTTTAAAACTATGCATTTTTCATAAATACAAAATTTGTGATTCTCTTGTTAACGTTGCAATCAACAGCACAACAACGACAAACTTTTTAAAGCCATTTCACATTCGATTTTTCTAAACGTACACAAACACATGTCAATGTCGTCAACACATTTTTTTGTTCTGATGTATGCCGTGTTTTTGCCGTAAATGCAACTTCAAATCGTATTTCCACGTGCATGAGAAAGTGCAAAACTCGCAATGAAACTGCACATTAGACCTTTTGGATAGTTGGTGGTGACTCCCAGCAGTGGCGATAGAAGATGGAACGCTAAGTTTCGTTGTAGCGGACGTTACGGCACTATTCGAAGATGGCAATGTATTGCTTAGCTGAGTCGTCGGTAATGGCGAGGACAAAACATTTGCGTTCGCTTGCTGCATTACCGCTGATGTAACAGCAGTTTTTGGCAGCATCATTGTAGAATTGATGAGATTTGCTAACTGAAACGAGGCTGCTGCAGCATTTATTTGTTGACAACCACTGCAATTACTTGAACTGCACGTTTCTATCGTTGTTGTTGTTGATGATGACGAAGATGTTGCAGGTGGATGTGTAAGGGATGTAAGCTGTTGCAACGGTGCTCCGGTTGCCTTTATTGGCACTGACTGCGCCGCTGCTGTGCAGCATTTATACATTTTGCGTATTGTCACTTCAGGTTCAAACATTTCAGAGCTTGTGCTCCCTGCTATTGTTGATATTAGTAGCTCTTTTGTTGCTGCGCTTTTTGTTACTGACGTGGGCGGTGATAATAATGTTTGCGAAGTTGTTGATGGAAAGCAATTATTACAGTTATTGAGTCCAGCCAACACATTGGCACTATTACCAACTCCTCCAACAGCTGATGTAGTTACCAAATTACTGCTGCTGTTGCTGCTACTATTTTTATTAGATGTTGAGTATTTTGCCGTTGCTGATGGTGAACTGCTCTCGCTATTACCAATGTTTGTTGCTGTTGCCGCTGCAGCGACGACTGCTGCTGCCGCAGCTGCCGTTGCAAAATTACAGTAAAGCGTCCTTAAATCTGCAAAAATTTTGATTGTTGTTGATTTTGACTAATTTGAAATTTGGGGACGATTGGATTGTAAATCTCTCTTATATTCATCTCTTCAGACATTTTCCTCGTAATCGATTTACATGTTATTTATTTTTATAGTGTGTGCCTACCTCCTACAGCTTATGATTAAAATTTGGCAAAAATTATTCTTAGTGAAGATAATTAGTTCTTCGCCAAAAACAATTAAATTTCACTTAAACATATTAATTGCACATATATAATTAAAATTTATGAAAAATAAAGTAAATATATTATAAATTTAATTGCACAAAACTATAACCCAAAGAAACAATTTTACAACATATGATTAAGAAAAAAAAAAACAGTTAAAGTAATTTGTTATTTACCAACAATTGCTTCCAAATTTTCTTCGATTTTTTTTTTTTGTAAGTTAAAAATCAGAGTCATGCAATGTTTATAGTGTATTGGTATTCATCATTTGAAATAGAAAACACTTCAGTTTATATGTATACAAAATAATATCTTTTATTCAGTTAAATATATAGGTTTTAATTTATTATTAAAAAATTTACTTTATACTTGCATATTTATATTAAAATATTTTTAAATTCTGAATTCATTGTTTTTTCGTGTTTTTCTTTTATTTTCGCTTCTAGTCTCAAATATCATCAAATATACTTTTTACTTTTATAGATACATATCATGAATATATGTTCTAATATAAATGCCGCCACGCTTATGTGGTTATGGTCTTCAGTTCATTTAATTATATGTAGTTGACTACACAATTTCAGTACCGAACTATTAGCTAATCACTTTTTTAAAAATGTTCTTTTCAGTTAGTTTTTTTAAAACACAATATTTAAAGAAAATAAAAAAAAAAACAAGCCATCGTTGACTTATTTTAATAAAGAAGTAAATAAGTCCTTGGCTGTTACTCACAAGTTGCGACCCGACACGCACATATTTTAACACCGCTTAGCATTTATACACATCACCATCTTTTGCATTTACATCAGGACAATTCACTGTCGATGTAGACATTGCTGCAGCAGCAGCTGCATCCAGTGATGAAGACGATGTGGTGGTTGAAGCCGCAACCACTGTACTTCCGGTTAACGTATGCTGCAAATTGTGTTGATGTTGAAATTGCTGTTGTAACTGATGCAAAGCCTGTTGATGTAATTGCTGTTGGTAGTAATTGGCTGTCGACGCGTCTATAGCGCAATCTTC
This sequence comes from Stegana nigrithorax, assembly GCA_037044495.1. Taxonomy (NCBI): domain Eukaryota; kingdom Metazoa; phylum Arthropoda; class Insecta; order Diptera; family Drosophilidae; genus Stegana; species Stegana nigrithorax. The sequence continues at coordinate 47,521 of JBAMBQ010001751.1, read as the reverse complement.
ATCATTTTCACCATAATCATTAATGACGTCGCATATATTTTCTTCAAGAGTACTTTCTTCAACGTCAACAGCTGGGTCAACTAGTTCATCATCTGCGTCATTATCATCCAACAACTCAAGGTCAACAATATCTGTAGGAATTATAACTGAGGACGTGGAGGGTGATTTAAAGCACATATTGTAATGGTCCTGCCGATGCTGCTGTAATGGTACAGTTGACAGGGCCAGCTGTTGCTGTTGCAAGTGTAATTGCTGTTGATGCTGCGAATTACTACGGCGCTTGAAAAGTGTACGCATTGCAATCTCTGGATGCTTTTTGCGTACGTGCTGCCGCAAATGATCCGCACGTTTTGTACGATGACCACAAACTGAACACACCATGCTCTTACCTTTACCACACTCCTGTCGCAAATGCCGACGCAGGGTTCCGTGTCGCCGATAGGTGCGATAACACTGTGGACATGTGAAGCTCTCCTCAATTGTTGCATTCATATTAAACAGAGCATCGGCATACGAGCCACCACCAGCAGTGGCCGCAGAGGTGGCCAGCAATGAGTTTGTGCTGTTGTTCAAATTATTTAGCTGATAATGTTCGTGTGATTGTGTTTGTTGTTGTTCACTTTTGAGTACATTCAAGTGATGCGCACTATCGGTATTTGTATTTGATGTGGTCGTTATTGTTGTTGTGACACTGTTACTATTACTCAGACTCAATTTCAATCCCGTTTTATTGTGTTTGGTAATGTTGTTATTATTGTTAGAAGTTTCTTTATTTTTATAGCCATTTTTATCATTGATGACGCTGTTACTTCTATTTGGTTGTTGTTTTTGATGAGGATAGCGTATTTGTTGATGTTGTTGTTGTCGAAGGGATAGAAGTAATATGCCTGAAATTTGTTTTTGTTATGATTTTCAATTCATTTTTGCTCTGCTTTATATTTTATTATTATTTATTCATTTATTGTATTTGTTAATATTTCAACATTTCAAATTTGAAAATGTAATGTTTTTCGAATTTATAATCATTTTCGTTTAGTGTTTATTTGGTGTATGGTGGTGCTCTGCATTCCTTGATTATTTGGCATGCCAATTATTTTATGAATTTCATTATTTATTATTATTTTTAGTGTATTAGGAGAAAGCACGGATAATTTAAATATTTTAAGTTTTATTTTATAACAAGCAATTATTTATGTTAAACAATACATTCTTTTTATTTATATATATATATATATATAGAAAATGCGATAACAAAAACAAATTTAAATCAGGCATAATTGAAGAAGTAATGCACAACGTGTTAATGTTTTATTAGGAATTTGTCTGTAAAGGCCAACAGGCTCTGGCAACTGGTCGGGCGGGCAGGCAGGCAAGCATAGGTAAAAATTATTAAAACAGAAAGTTTTACTCTCTTCATGTTAGCATACTTAAGCATGGTTGGCTTTTCAGCACGAGACTTCAATTCATAATACAACTTAACCTAAACAAAACGAGGACGGTAGCAAAAATCAACATCATCAAAACATCTCGATGAATAATAAAACTAATAAAAATAATCGAATAGTTTCATCATTATTATGACAAGGTAACTTAGTTAAACCCCTTTTTCGGTGACAAAAATAAAACGGATGATTAAAAAAATAGAAAGCAAACACTATTAATTCTCCCTGGTTTATATAGATTTTCTATGTAACACTGACTGACTGGTTTATTAATATGTATTATTATGTTTTTTAAAGAAACAAAAGTACTAAGTTCCAAAACTCATAGTATTCAGTCCTTCAGGTCCAAAGAATTTTTCAGTTATCTAAAAAGTTTGAAAATTTTCGGTGACACGTGCAGTAAAAAATTGATAACCCCGGCACTCACAAAGAAGGCTTATACCAGCCACTCTCCCTATATTACAGAGTTTAATATGAAAATACTAACAAAACCATTACAACTGAAAAAAAAAATAAATTTTTAAAAAAAAATTCAATAACAACAAATAGCACACATCAATTTAATAATGATTATATTTTTTACAATGGCGCATAAGCGAGTCTTTTCGCTTAAAGCCCACTTGGCAGATTACACATCTGAAGTTCTGCTGCCATTTACCGCACTCGAACTCCAAATGGCGCTTCAACACAGAATACTTTGAATAGGGATTTAAACATTGCGGACATCGGAGACGGCCATCGTTAATGGTGGCATCCGAGGCGGTCAGTTTCGTGATTTTTTTTTCTGATTGTGCAATTGGCATAGAAATTGAAGGACTAATTCTTATTGCTGCGGTGCTGCTGGTTGCAGTTGCAACTTTGGCACCAATGCTGCTATCCTTCCTAGCATTTCCTTCCAACTTAAGATTATTGCGTTTTTTCTTTTTACTAATGTCTGCTGTTTCAAGTTTGCTTTTAAATTGCAGCAGCTGCGGTGGCAACGGGGGTGGCAGGAACATAAATTCGTTTAATGGCATATTTAATTCAAGAAAATCTGTAATTAAATGCAGAATAACAGTAGAACGTGTATGTAATGGCTAGGGCAGTTAATAGTTAATTTTAAAAGATTTCAATCATTCGTTAGCATGATCTGACAGAAAATTTCAAACACATTTATAATTCTTCTTTCTGTTTATATTTGAAAACTCCAATTTGTTTTACTTTAAATTGCCGCCACCGCTGCTGCCACATTCCTTATAAAATAACTTGCGATATTTGATTTGATAATCCTTAAAAAAAAATGTTGAACGTTTTGATTGAAGTAAACTCCTAGAAAACCTTATACTGTCAACTATTCTGACTTAATATAAAACCGTATCCACATCTTCTTCTTGCTTTCAACAGACACAATTTACTCAAACCCAAATTAAGGAAAACTCTTTTATTAACTTCAATTTCAAATTACAAATTCTAAAATATAAGTTCAATAATTCTTAGGAGAAACGAAGAAAAAAGAAACTAAATAAGGATATTAAACAATTTCTGCAAGAGAGCACTCTTCTTTGCCAAATCTTAAAACTGCTGGCTATGTAGTCGCAAATAATGATCGCTGAGCTTAAAATTGTGATGGAAACCACGTCCACACACATTGCACACAAACTTCTTCGGCTGATTGCATTCACTACGCAGGTGGCGCTTCAGTGTGGATAAACCCTGATAAGAACGACCGCATGTACGGCAGACAAAAGGTTTACTCGTATCGCTGTTGCGCGACGTCTTCGTAGAAGCGGTGACAAGCATTGCAGTAGCCTGGACTGTTGCGGCATGTCTTTTAATAAACGAAAACAAGACACCAGACAGGAATGAAAAAAAAAAACAAAACGTTATCGTCTCGCAAGTCATACGGCACCACTAACTAAGGTAAAAAATTATTACCTGCGCGTTTTAACAGCACCGACGACTTTGCGCGTGCGTCGCGACGAAGTGCGCGTAGGTGGAAGCGAAATTACAGTTGATGTTGGTTTTTTGAAACGTACACGACGACGCTTTAAACTCAGTTTAAAGTCACCAAATGGCGTTTGCAAACCTACATACACATGGGAAGATATATATATATATACAGGAAGAGTATGATATAAGAAGAGCATAAGCACATAAAGGACTGGAGCAAAGATTTAGAACTAAATGTTTCCACATTTAATGCAACAAAGGGTTTGGATTACGCACATATATATATATATATGTACATATATATGTATATATATTATATATGTATATATATTATATATGTATATATATTATATATGTATATAAATTATATATGTATATAAATTATATATGTATATATATTATATATGTATATATACTTATTGTAGCAAACCTAACGGAATCTTTCTTTGTGTTGAAAAAGCTCTTTAAACGTACTTGTATGAATCTTACTTTCATATTTGATAATTAATTAATATCATTTCACATATTAGAAAAAAAGACAAGCAACAGCAACCATGACCTATTAGTAATATTTAAAAACAAAAATAATTGAAAAAAAAATTGTAATAAACATTTTTTATAATTATGGTGGGGAAAAAAACCATCAACTACAGAAAAGACAAACAAATTTCTACATTTTACCAACTTATCTCATTTAGAAATTGTTTTATGACAGACTCATTGCAAAAATACATACAGATGTCAACTATTATGAAATAACAGCCAACCGTTTATTTTTTTTAAGCGAAACATGTTCAATCAATCTTTCGTATTAAAAAAAAAGACAAAAGAAAAGTGAAGTCAAGCACATTACCCTCGAAAAAAAAAAATTTTTTTTGAAAACCAAAACAGAAAAAACGAGAAGTTATAACAAAAAAGTAAAATCGGAAAGATTTAACTTTAAACATTATGCATAGAAAAAAATTTTTCCCAAATCACTACATTTTGGCATCTCATATTTAAATGACCAAACAACAGCAGCCGCAAAACACGAAATCGTATTTATAAAAACTTTGTACGGCCTTGAACTTGGCAAATAACATCGAACAAATAGAAGAGAAGCAACATACATCGCTGCACTCATGTATAAATGCGCACATATGTATTTAAAAAAATCAAGTAGGGGCCGCCTTTGCTTTAGTAACGTATAATCTAACTGCAAAAGCAATTAACACAGTGTATCAGAATAAAATACAGCAAAGGCAATGCCTATATTCAAACCAAACAACAATGCATCTTATTCAAAATAAATCAAGTATTTGCATCTGTTGATACGCGTCAAAGGAAAAATCACGTAAAAATTTATATTTAATCCTGTTCAAATTATGCAATTCTTGTAAGCAATGTTAAACAGGTAAAATCAACAATATACAAAGGCAATATACACAAGTCAACTCTTGCAACATCTTAAATTTAGCATGTATCATTAAGCATTAAGGACCAAAATTTTAAAATTAATGTAATCAATCGGGGAATATTACTCACGAGCTCGCAGTTAAATATGAAGAAACAAACAACCGAACAATTTTCATATAATAATCATATGGATTATTTGATAAATTTAAATGAATTATGAAAATGAAAAAAAAAGAAAAAAATGACGACGAGGACAATAACATATTTATAGCATTCAAATCAATCAAAGCAAAAGGGTTTTCATGAAATGCGATATATATAATTACACAGTTGGCCCCTTTTTAGCAATTTTTGGTTTCTTTGACTGCATCAAAACAGTATGCGAAAACAAAATTTAATTTTAAATAAAACAAAAACTTACAATACTTTCATAGTATTTAATGTGTAATGTCAAGAGTTGTGTAATGTGTAGATATATTTATATAGCTTACCCATTTGTGGCTAAAACGTATGCTTTACGTTTTTTCTTGTTTGTAGAAAAATTAAACCTGAAAGCTTTTGAAAGTTCGTTGTAGACGATGGTAAAGCGGAGTACAATATGATATTCTTTTTTTAATTTATATGATAAAAAATAAAATAAAGAATAAACGGTGTAATGTGATAAAAAAAATATTCTCAAATAAATTAAATTAACATTATTTGTCTTTATTCTTCGCTTAACCGATACCATCAAGCAAAGCATACTTACCTGAAATTATGTGCTTTTATTTACTTTTATTGAGCGTCTCATTGAAGTTGTCGCTGTTACGTGTATCTCCCGCAAAAGCACAAAGTACCTCGCCAGTAAAAAAAATTTTTTTTTCACTGGTTACAAAGCTTTTTTGGCAAATACTCGTCAAAAAGGCAGCATGCACATCCCTCTTCTCTTTCAATCCACTGCACAGAATTCAACTGAATTTTTTCTTCTTTCACTTTTTAACACTTCAGAACATGATCCATCTTTCGTTACTTTAGTCGCCAAAATGGAAACACGACTTAGCACTTTCATTTCCGCGCGCAAGTAAGAAACAACGAAAACTTACGCGAATTTAAAATTTACATCGCGGGTTAGTTGCCTTCAAAAGCAACTCTTACAAATCTAGTGTTCATTACAGACTAGACGAAAATAAGGTAAATAACTATCAACATAATAATAAAGTCCCGTCAACCAAATTTAAGCAAAGATATTATAAAGTAAATTAACATGTGTTAAAAACAACTTAAAAAGTTTAAACAAAATTGCATGCGTACTTTCTATTAAAGATAATACAAATTAAACTAAATTTGAAAAAAAAACAAAGGTGCTAAATATATGATATGAGTTCACTAAAAAAAATTAAATCAAAACAATGTACAAACATTATCCAAAACAAAAACAAAAAAAATCGAAAAAAATACCAAATATTGCATGAAGTGGCCAACAATTTTTCTGCATTGTACTTTTTTTTCTTAAATAGTAGAAATGTAAGAATGACAATGACTTTTTAACTCCATTTTTAAACTGCTTTTTTTAAAATTGAGTCTATTTAAAGGTTAATGGTTTATCTTTACTGAGTCTGGTAGATTTTTTTTCGCCCATTTTGACAGGGGCACACCATCTTATTTAATGCGTAAAATAAGTTATTCGTTAGAAAAAAAAAAAAAAAAAAACAATACATATTTATAAGAAACAAATAAACAAAATTTGAGTACTAAGTTGTTGTTGTCGCCGGAGATAAAAAGTGGGCACAAAAAAACTTTAAAATCCATTGAATTCTTTTAGGGTAGAAGGACGGTAAACAACGAGGTTGGTTGTTGGTGACACTGAGAAAATAGTATGCGAGTGTCTGAAAAACTGCCCAATAGTCAACGACGAACAAACGCTTTAAAATACTCAAATGATTAACTAGTCTGGTGAGCGAAGGCGTGTGTGATGAGTGTCGTTTAAGTAGAAGTGTGCTCGGTAGATTGTATATGCATGAGTATTTCTTTAAGTTTATTTTCTAATGATCTTTCGCAAAGCTATACTACAATTAGGCATGTGTAATGCTGCTTATAAATGCATATATGTGTGATCACATACGTGTATACTCTTTCGAAAATGACATAAAACAAAAAAAAAAAAAAAAAAGCAAACAAAAGAACAAACTTAATAACCACAAACCAATAATTAATAAGCAAAATGCTATACAAACACCAAATACAAAAAAATAAATGCATGAATAAATTGTAATATACTAAAACATTACACAAGAAAATAAAGAGAAACAAAAATTATATTTAAAATAAAAAGTAGTAGCAAATAAGTAATTAATTAAAAAGTGGTAAGTAGTATTTTCAACTTGCATAAGTTTAAAAGTTAATTATTTGAAAGTCAATATAAGTGTAACAAGAAAATGCTTACAACAAATGCCACAAATGTACATAAATAAATAAGACGGAACTGATATTATTTACTTTTAAAACAAATCGTAAGACCACTTTATTATTACGGAAACGTTTGTCGCAGTGCATTTTCTTGTTGTTCTTTTGACTAAGCTTATCAAACTTTTGTTGCTTGTTTTTTCCTCTATTTCTTACTTTAAAAATTCTGTTCTTTAATTATTTTGTTAGCTATTGTTCGTTTAAGAGCTTTATTCTGAGCACGACTCTATTGTTTAATCATATATAGGCAAAATATGCATTTACCAGCACATTAACATGAAAATATGTGAGATATGACCTTGAAGTTTACTTCTTTTTTTTTCAGCTTCATTTAGCAAGCAAAGCAGCAGTCAAAAACAAATTTATCATTAACACATACTTCAATTTTTACTACAAATTTTTAAGACAAATACACTTTACAAAAAAAAAGAGGAAAAAGTTTGAACTAATTTTATGATTTTGCTGTTGTGCTTGTGAAGCTTTTTACAATTTTGGAGTTTTCTACAAGAAATCGAATATATTCTGTTCGCATTTGAAATTTTACTGTCGTGCTCGCTTTTGCCTTCTTAAATAATATCTCTTTATACTTTGTTTTTGCTTTGATAGCGTTTAGATAGTATTTGCATAGGAAAAACTCACCTTGAGGATCCCTTTGCTGAGCTTCCTGTGTGGCCAAGAGTAACTCTTCCTGAGATCTGTCGTGTGGCCATGCAGCATACCCTAAATAGAATTAAATAAGTTGGTAAATAATAGTAATTAAAAATATTTTGAAATGTCTACACACCTTGACTAGATCCTTCGCCACCCTGACTGGTGCCAGCTGTTTGGTCTAATTCTTCCATACCCATTTCCTCATCATCCAAAGTTAAATCTTCAACGTTTTCTTCTTGTCCTTCATCATCATATTCAGCTTTCGGTTCAATAGCTAAGTCAGTGCCAACAACGGATGTTGACGCTTCTTTGCCAGCGGCAATGGACAATTTCTGTTTTTGATTTGACTTTTCACTTCCCTTTTCTTGTTCATCAGTGCCAACAATTACAGCACCATGGGCGCCGGTTGCTATTTGTACACTCTCAGTGTTAATGGCATCGCTTATTTGACCGCCAACAACAGCGCTTTGCTGCACACCGGCAGCCGTAACAGTAGATGATGATGTGGATGTACCTTTAGCGCTTTCAGTCTTTTTGGTAACATTTGTGGTCGTCGTCAATGATTGTTGTTGTGTCGTGCCTTGGTTGGCGACACCGCTGGTTACGCTACCAACGGTTGAATGTGTACTGCTAGTTGTTGCAATAGGCATTTGAGTGGCGACCAGTGCGGAAGCTGTATTCGATTGCTGGAGGATTGATTGATTAGAAGCGACGGTTTGCAACACTGACGAGTTTGAATTATCGTGCGCATCTAGCAGAATCAATAAGACGTTTATATTATATTCAAATATTTGATATAAACTAATATGAGCCCTTACCATTCTCCATACTCCTGCGTCTTACTTTACGGCGACGCCGAGACGGACTTGATGATCCCTCACGGGAACCAATAACATCCTGTGAATCCATTGCTCCCGATGTCATGCGTGCACGCTTTGTCTGCTCCAGCGTATAGCCTGCAGAGAGCTTACTGCGATGGTGTGGTTCCGGTTTCGGTGCAGCAGCTGAGGCGCCAGTACGATTATCAGATAAACCTTTAATCTGTAATGACTCAGCAGCCTTGAGGAGAGCAGCCAGCTGATCTTGCGAGATATTCACCTCGCCTCGATACATATAATCCATCATGGCGCGCAGCTCCTGATACTTTACATCCTTAAGAATAAATACAGGATGTTTGTCGTACTGTTCTTGCAATAAAGTCTATATATATACATGAAAAAAACAAAAGATTAAACCCACTTGTCTAAATGTGTACATTTAATGAGAATGTGCACTTACAGCAAAGTATGGACTGCATGCTGAAAGCACCACCTTATGAGCCTTAAGAATTTTACCCTCAGCTGCAAGAGTACAATCGACTAGTGTCTCATTTTCAAGCAAAGTGTCAAATACGCTAATAAGCGTACTTTGGTGGTTGTTCCAACGCAAACAATATTGTTGATCATCATCCATGGCTGCAGCGGTTTATTGCTGACAGGGGTGGTCCTGATGTTGTTAATGTAACGGGGGGACGTTTTGACGTCGCCGTCGGTATTGGGCACTCGCTGTAAGGTTTTCTCTCTTGTTTTTTTCTTTTGGTTTACGTTACCAATGGAGAAAATAATTCAATTTGTAAAACATTGAAATGTAGTTGTAGTACTGTGTCGATTTGTTAAGCTTTGTTTTTAATATTTAATTCTTATAGTTGTAAGATTTTTATATAATATTTGTATTCCTTTATTTAATTTTTTTGGTTTTCAAATGCTTGTAGTTTTGATAATCTGCAAAAAGATTTTGAAAATAAAGTTAGTTAAATAAACATTTTGTGTTTTCAGAGAAATAAGTGCATCAATAAAATTATTTTATCGTTTGCTTCGTCACGTACGAACTTACATTCACCTCCCGCATATTTGAACATACAAACACGATGAGCAACAAGGTCAAGTTCATGTTTAAATATCAAAATAAAAGCTTAGCTGAGTATACTCAACACACGTAAGCAAGGCCTACTAACTCTCTGATTTCTACCTTATTCGCAATATTCTAATAACCTGCCTTTTATGACGCCAATAATAGCAATTTTATTCCTCATTCTTCAAACGATACAGTAAAGAATACTAAATAAAGAGCATATCTAAAACTATCAGAATACGCATTAATCAGACAATAACAAACAAATTCAATTTTGATGCACACCTCCCGCTCTTCACACATATTTTAACATGAAAAAAAAAGGGGTGAAAAAACACACTTCACAGCAACTCTGTCATGAAACAAGAAATGGAAAGAAAGATAGAGAACGAATGCTTGACAAGCCTTTGTGCATAAGAGAGAGCACAAACTTACAAACACACATACATTATTTAGTTGGGACTTTTTTTTTCAAAAAATGTTGTAGTGCTCTTTGAAATAAATAAAATCGACAAATGGTTTTATTCGGAATAACTGCTGCTTGAAAAACGTTAAGTAAAACTGGCAAAGCTGGCTCTTGCTAAACAACCAATGCCAACTTAGTTCGCAACTTTTGTATTTTTGACTCATTTTTCAAAATGGAAACTTTCGTATATACATATACACGAGCGCACACAAATGATTTTTCACATTTATCTCTTCCTCTTTTTTTAACTTTAAATTTTGTTATATTTTAAACAAGCAGCGATTTATGTTTTAAGAAGTTAATAAACTGCATAACATTTCATTTGTCATATCATATTGCATTCACAACTTTAAGGTAATAAAATTAACTTCTTTATATAAATTTAAAAATAGATTTCAGCGAAATGCACTTTAAAATCGCAGATACATATTTTTTCTCTTAAAACATTTTTTAAATGACCAATCTTAATTCTTAAAAAATAAGTTTTCCTTATAATAATTGTTCCATTTTACAGCACTTTACACTTTCTTTTTATTTTAGTTTTTACGACTATGTAGCACCAACTTACATTATGTTTTTTCCAAAACGAAAATTTGTTTGAAAGTATAATACAAAAAATAAAAAGAATGGGAAAATGTATATATAATGTATATACATAAATATACAATCTCAACACACCATACGGCAACGATCTACCGAAACAAACAAAAGCTCCAAGCACACGAAAGCAACTGAAACGAAACAAATATGCCAACGGCTAAGAGACCACGTTTACAGATACCAAATGTACACAATTCCTCTCTCTCTCTCTCAAAGATGGCGCGAGAAGTTCAAGTTGTTTGCGTGTGTAGCTGAATCAACGAGCAATGTTCTCAGAGAGAGTGAGTTTTATTTTTACAAGCCTAGAATCGCATCTACTCGTCGCTGAATCCACTTTTGAAGTAGACAACGGGTGAACATTTTTGTTTAGGCTTATTAATCTCACTTTTTGGAAAATATGTAACAAAAATCAGAAAAGCTTTATAAACACTGGCAAATTAATCAAATTCACTAGAAAATACACACCGAACGGCAACCAGCGCAACGAGAAACTGAATTAATATTTCACACAGTCTTAGATAAAATAGCCGTCAAATCCGCTTTACCAATAATGTGAAACAGAAATGAGGAATCATCTTAACGGGACAAAAGCATACACACACATACGCACATTCCAAGAGCGCAGGTAAAATTAGGCAAAATTAACCACCATGCAGCAGCCGTCAGAATAGCACCGATACTGCAACTCTAAGCGATACGATGTGTCTATCTTGCTCTTACTATTTTGTTTTTCGAGATCTTGCAATCTGTAAAAAAAAAAAAAAAATAATAAATTGCTCCAAAAGAAAAACGAAAAGTCGTACCTTATTTTAACAGCATGATATAAAAAATACACTTCCCCAGAGAAATCTCCAGTTATATGAAAAGAAAAACCTTATTTTGTTTTAGCTAAGGTTCCTAAACTACCGAGTAAAAATGTATCCCTTTAACGTTTAACTTTACCACTTCTCTGCTTGTAGTTGAAGCGAAATAGATTTTTGCCCATGAGCAAAAGAGATAACAAAAATTTGCACTCATACATATATATGTACATGATATGCTCAGTTTTAAGGCGCTGTTCCCTCTACTGAAAACCTTTTCTTTTTGCTTTGCTTACGAACTGCAGGCCAAATTTTTTTTCATTTGCCTAAGAGAGTGTGCATACGAATGCGATCGATACGCGCTTCAAAATGTGTACAGCGAAAGGACTGGAAAACAAAGTGCAAAACTATAAGGGAAAGCGAAAAGGAAGAAAACCGTTGACTTGCGGTATTGTGTGTGTATACGGAGACTGGAAGGGACACTCTTTTATGTAGTTGTGGGGATCAGTTTTAGGGTCAATGAAAAAGGAATGCGCGTGCGCACTGCGTATTGCTTTAATATTTGTTCTCATAATATTCAAAAAAAAAAAAAAAAGAGATTGAAAAACTTATCTAACCATCGGTAAGTGTATCAGAGTTTTTGCGATGTCTCTGAATTTATTCTATCATGCTAAGAGAGTGAATAAGAGATTTAGTAAATGCGGGGTTTTCGCAAACCGTTCAAGGGGATTTAGTTGCTTCAATCGTTTTTTTTTTCGGTCGCTAACTTGAAGCACGCAGTTATATTAAAATATCGCATTTGTTTGAATTTGCAAGCACCGAAGACAAACAATCAGTATACATATTTACCTTTGGTAGCTACAGCTTTGACAGAGAAAATAGCCATGTCTATTATATATATATATAATATGTACAGACCCTATATCCATACCAGCTGCAAAGTTAGCACAACATACAGTCATATATATCTACAGAAAGGATCTCGTAATTATTGTTAATATACCGCTGAATATGTTGTCTGTAAGACGGAGGTCTCTAGCGCGCCCACAAATACAATTTTTGGACATATGGTTGCAGGGCTTGCTTAAAATGGGATCCTTCTTTTTCCTTATTTATTCCACTGTTCGTTTAGTTGTACACGATTGTGTGTGTGTTTGCAAATTGTGCTTCTTTATTGTTTGGAAGCAAGAGGGAGTAATTTGTAGATGTGTGTGTACAATTATGAACAAGAGAGCGAAAAGGCCACAAAACGTGTATTAGTTAAGGAAAAGTACAGTCGATGCAAAAAAGAAAGAAAACAAATTTACAAATACATGCTGAAATTAAATAAATACATTATTTTCGTTTTGAAGCAAAAAGTTTAGTATCAAATTTTACAATTTCTTTTTTCATATTTATAATACAGTACCTATAAAAAAAAGGTATCGAAACTGATTAAAAGTTATTCATCTATCTTTGCCAACTAACCTAGATCTTTAACAAACGAGTGTTAGAACTTGCTGTAATTTGTTAAATACCATATATACAGATATAAGTATACATTTCAATACATATTACAAAACATTTCAAAGTTAAACAAACTTACATTAAGAAATATGCAAATGTGGTAAGATCTACTATCAAACGACGTCTTTGAAAAATTTTTAAGACGTTGTTAGCGAAAAACTTACCTAATGATTTTTGTAGCATCGTTTCAAAGAGTGTTGAAACTGAGTTTTATTTCGAACACTTTTATATCAGATGCAACGTTTTTAATAATTCAAAATTAGAATGGCTTTTTTGCCTTATGTCACTTTCAGAACAAATAGAAAACGGAAAGCTTGAATAAGTTTATAGAGTGACCCACTATCAAACTTTGTGCTACATAGAATATTCGAAGAAATATAGGCAATGTTAGCGTTCTCATTATGATTATAAATGCTCTGTTTTGGAGGACGACTTCATAGAATGAATATGTGCACCCAACCCTCAAATATCAATCAAAAAGCTAAAGGTGTATAATTAAATTACGATACATCTTTGTGTTTAATGACGGACATAGTTCTCAATCATTTCTAACCGTAGAACCCATTTAGATTGAACTTAGTGAAAGAAACTAAAAGTAGTGCAATTTCGGCTTTTCGCTCTTCGGCGACGTCACAAAAAGGAGTGGTGTACAATGTTAAAATAAAGCTTTTTGATGTTCAACATAACGTAAAAATTGTGAACTTAGTGTTGCATTATATTACAGTCGAACTTCTCTATTACGAACTTCTGTACAACGAAGTTTTCTTTACAACGAATTTATTACTAGAACACTACAATTTCGTTAAATTTTCAGTACGTTTTGCTCTCCTTATAACAAATTTCCTTATAGTGAATTTTTTTCTACGCCCATAACTCGAATTCTCATGCGTTTTCAATCTCCCTATAACGAATTTTATTTCGATTTTGGTTTCTTACAAAAACAATCGTAAAAATGCATTTAGGTGAAGTTCCGAATTATAAATTTGATGATAAAACACGGTAAACAGAATGTCATCCTTAGTTATGTTGACATTAGTTCTTAGTTTGCAGTTGTTAAAAAGCTACCCACAATTAAGCGAACTACATCAGCAGTTGTAGTACCGCGCACCTTTGTCGGGATGAAAGATAACGTGACTGAAAATGTATTTGCTTCGCTTAATGTGCTTGAAATTTTTATTGAGAAGGAAAAGTGGAAAAATCAAACCCAAACAGAAATTACCAATTATTTTAAATAAAAACACAGCTTTTTCAAACAATTCTATAATTCATATTTTCTATAATACGAAGTTTATTTTTGTCCCCTTGAGATTCGCTATATGGAAGTTCAACTGTATTTGTCACTTGTTCCTTTAAGAACCTTTTTAAGTTGTTTTGAATTAATAATAACAAATTTAATGTAGAAATAATTCTGGCAAAATTTAAATATGATTTTTTTTACATATGTTGGTGTTGTAAAGCTAAAAAATTAAGGGACAAAACCCAAAAGCAACTCTGTCATGACTTCACAAAAAGGCAAATGGCCGCCACATGGGAGAACGTAACATAACTGTAAATTATTGGCACTAACTCTAATTTCTTGTACCATGAATTTTTAACGTAGTCGCTGGTTCTAAAATTATCAAATAATAAACGGAAAATGTAACTAAGAAAAATTATAATAGAGAACCACTCTCGAGGAACAAATAATAATAAAGATCTTTCTTCTTGTCAAAATGTGTGCAAACGAATACAAAGCGGTTGGAACTGTTGCTAATATTGGGATGTATTTTAGATAAATCGGAATAGCCAACTTTTGCTTACAATAGATATCGCCATTAAGCAGTATCATTTGTGGGAAAATACATACGAAAATTGTAGTTAATTTTACATGAATTTCATTATAAATTCTATACAAAATACAAAAAGGCTATAAGCGATATCTACTAAAAGTAATTCAAAAATAATAGTATTCTATAATTAATGTTCAAGTATCAAACAAAAATAACTATTTATCATTTTCATATCCCACAAATCATTTGCCAAATCCAAATCTGGAGCAGTTGTAGTCAGAAAAATAACTGGTTCTGTTAAGTCAAATAATAAGAACTGTGCCATTTACTTTGCTAACTTCAAGTTCATAGTAGCGAAACCAGTTTTGTCATAAAAAATGAGAAAAAAAAAACTTTACTCTAAGCAAAAAAGAAAAGTCAGATTCGCACTTCAAGATATAAAAAACAAACAAGGCTATAAATGAGGACCATTTATAATATGAGCAACATTTAAAAAAAAATTTTCCCATAGAATTTGCATAAAGTAGAATGTCAGCAGCGTCGTTGCCGTCGTCTCTTTTCTTGGTTGAGCAAAGCTTTTACACATATGAATATACAAACTCGTATGACTATAAAAATTTCATATTTATGATGTACGAATATATAAATTGCCGAAGAAAACTTTCTGGCAAGGGAGAAGATAAAAGAAAAGAATTTACATGTAGGCATCGTTCAAAACCCCTCAAGCCCCTTACGTAAAATGTGCAAGATTAGTGAATAAGGTAAATCAATCTACGTGAATAATCAAATATTTGAATACGATACATAAACAAAAGGTTTGACAAGTAAAAAAAAAACAACATATATCATTGTATGTACTTAAACTTTTTTTTCAAAAATCTTAATACATCAGAAAATGCTTCCATGCTTTTCTTTCAATTCAATTAGACTATATCTGTTTGATTTTATATCATATTCTTTATTTACTTGTTACTGCAGCTTTTTATTAACTTAATATATTTGTAAATTGGTAGATTTTGTTTCGTTTTGCAACAGGCTTGATATTTTATATACATCGCGTATCATTATTATCATACAAAAGAACAATTTCTTGACGATCATCTGTTCTAAAAGCTGTCCGTAATTAATTGTGGCTAACATGATCCATTCTGACGTTCCAATATTCGGTTACGCCTGTGAAACTATTAGCTTTACTGCGAGAACAGTACGGTTAATTCTATGTTTCAGAGCGATGAATTGGCCACCTCCTAGACCCCGTGACTAGACTTCTACTTTTTATACACTGTACCAAAAAATGGTAAAGGGTATATTAAAGTTGTGCAAATGTATGTAACAGGCAGAAGGAGGCGTGGCAGACCCCACAAAGTATATATATTCTTGATCAGCATCGAAAGGCGAGTCGAGCTAGCCATGTCCGTCTGTATGAACAAACGGATATCGGAAACGGTAACACCTACAACCACCAAATTTTGCACGAAGACTCTCCTCAATCCATAAGCATAACAAGTTTATTTTTTTTCAATATTCGTCCTATAACATATAGCTGCCATAGGAACGATCGGATGAAAACCAACATTTAGTAACAAAAACCCTTTTGTTTTTCAAGATATTTTCACCAAATTTTTGATTTAACAGTTTTAGCTAATGTCCAATTACATATCTAAAAATTATGTATATCGGTTTACTATATCATATAGCTGCCATAGGAACGATCGGCCGAAAAACAACATTTACTGAGAAAAACTTTTTTGTTTATTAAGATATCGTTACCAAATTTCGAATTTGATAGTTTTAGCTAGTATCCAATCATACTTCTGAATATGATAAATATCGGTTTACTATAACATGTAGCTGCCATAGGAACGATCAGCCGAAAAATGGGTTTTTCTAAAAAAAATTTTTTTTTCTTTTGGATTGGGTACAGAGTTTTCTATAGTCGGTTAAGCTTTCTAGTTTTATTTACGATTGATGAATTGGATCGTTACAACTACATAATGGACCATGTTAGCAGAAGCACAGCCAACATTTGGAACAAATAATCTTCAAAAAAAATACATACAAAGATTAGCTCTTTTATATGATAATAACGATAAAATAAAATTATTTTTAAAGAGTACCTGTAAATAAATCTTAAAACGTACCTACTTTTGTTCACACACTCATATTACCTATGTATTCATTAAGTTCTTAATAGTTTAGTAGCGTTTTTTAAAATCACAATAGGTGAAAGTGAAATTCACATTAAACAATAAAATTTAAATCCAAATAACCAACAATCAGTTCAACGAACTTGGCCAAAAATAGCAACAATTTAGGAGTAATCTGAAATGATTTGTGAAGTAAAAAAAAAAAAAGCATTGCAAAGAATAGGCAAAGATAACAATATCGTTGTTTACAAATGAAAACTTGTTAAAATCTACCTTCGATAGCTTTTCCGTAGAAGTGCAACATCAACACCAATAATGTGTTAACACAACGATCTACATATCACAGTAGGAAAGAAATGCTATTATGGGGTTTTCCTTAAAATTTAAGTGAATTTGCAAATCAGAAAAAAATAAAAAACGACATGTGATTGTAAATAAATAAAATAAAACTAAATATTTCCGAGAGACAGATAAAGCTTTTTTTTTACTGCTCACATGCGTACAAAAAATGTAAACAAACGAAACTTTAAGCTGTTGAAAAGTTCCGTAAATGAGAGAAAAATGCAAATTGCGTTGCACAGAAATAAACAATTATGTGGAAAAAATGCAAACGCTAATAAAATGCAAATTATTAGAAATTCTAAAAAATCATAAATCTTATAAAACAGGCAAAAAGTGAAATTTGGCAACAGTGCACATTAATGATGAAATTCATACATTGTGTATGAAGTAGTCGCAGAGTATGACAGCAAGTCATTCCGTTTCAGTGGAACAAGTGTCAAGTCAAGAGAAAAGGCGCGCTCGGTGACAAGACGGCGAAAAATATGAAAATTGAAAATGTAAACGTGTCTCTCGTAACATTAAAAACGACAAAGCGAAAGACGAAAATGAACCGAGCAGCGGCAGTAGTATAGTAACTACACCACCAGAGCGAAGCAACTCTACACAAACCAACCGACAAACACTAGCAACAACACTAATGCATAAAAGGCAACTGCATGGCGGAGCAAGCATGAGAGTTCGAGAGCACCCCAAAAGAAAACTTCAAATGTTGAAGAGTAAAAGAGCGAAAATCATAGCAGGAGAGTGTTGTGTTAAAATTATGTGAAATGTGCGCCGACAAGCAGGGAGAAAAATCAAAATGGCGGATAGAGCTGCCGCAGCTTATATATAAATTTTTCCTTTTTTTTTTTTTTTGTTTTAAAATATTTTTTTTTTAAAGCACTAAAATACTTGAAGCAATGTGCTCTACTTCACACTACCCACCGGTTAGACTTTTCATATACTAACTAAAACTTCGAACACTTGCGCACCATAGGTATATGCTGTATTGAATAAGTTTTTACAATTAGGAAAAAAGCTTATGTAACCAACTCGAAACGTTGCACACTAATACATGTAAACTTATATGGAGGAAATTTTTTTTTGGGCTGCACTACTTGACCTCATTTCACCGTTTAAATGCAAAACCATAGAGGGGCGGTGAATTTGCATAAAGCAGATAAAAATTATTTTGGAATATGCAGTTTAATGTCAATAATGCTTTTCATAGGTACTTTGGCAGCCAGATCATGAAAGCTTCACCATAGTGGTGAGGAAACTGACGCTGTATGTCTAGTATAACGGAAAATCGATATGAAAGCAAGCAAGCGCTTAAAATTTCTTTTGATCACTATCATACATACATACAAATAAAATTAAGCGATTTATGCCCCTTTACACACTTCAACATTATGTTTCATTTTTAGTTTTAATTATTGGATATTTTACGCATACACACCGAAAAAGGCATCACAGTCGTATATGACGTCGCACAGAATTTTTCTTCGCCAACTTCGTTTTTTTATGCGTCTTACATGAAAATACAATATGTATGTATGTATTTCTACTTGTTCATAAATTCAATACACAAACACAAGAAGCAAGCATATAAGTAAACGCGGCGGAAAAAGCAATAAAAATGAATTTATTATTTTTTGTAGAGCTTTTTTATTGTTTTTGTAAAAAGTTGCTGTTGCGGAGGTGCTAACACCGCACAACAGAAAAATTCCGACAACGCGCGGAGCCAAAAACTTACGACTAAACAATTGAAAAATTTTTAACCAGTCGCAAGCTTCGCACATCTTCGAAATTGGCTTCGGCGTACTTTCGAAATAAACTTCGGAAACATACGTATGCGAGAGCGAGTCACGAACGTCACATAAAATGTTTATGATGTTGTTGTTTTTGTCGAAGTGTGCGACGGTGTTTCTATATGTTGTTTCTATATTATGAACATGTAGAGTTGCCAGCATGAGGCAAAAAATGATATGTGAATTAACTTTTGAATTTCAATATTAAAATAAATCGAGATTATATACAAAGAATCGTACATATATATGTATATATAATTAAATCATTTTAAAAATAAAAAATAACTTTTGCATTTCTATTTGTTAATATGCGGAGACATTAAAAAAGGTTTAGATTAAATTATGTGCATTATACATATATGTACATACATACATGTATTTTTAATTGTATAGAAATCATACTTCTCTTAAAACAAGAAAAAAAAGAAACAAACGGGGCGTAACATGTATATACATACATGAGTCTGTAAATAAAATTATGGCAAAAAAACATGGCAACGATAATTAATACTTTTTAAAAAAGAAATTAACGTTAAACCACAATTTTTTGCATAATGCAGTTTCTCGCATTTATTTATTTGTTTCTCCATTTTTTGTAGGTTACAGTTCATGTGTGTGTGGGTGAGCTGATGATGCAAAATACTCATAATGTGATTATACATATGCAGATATACAATAGTGTATAAAGAGAGCGAGTAAGCTTCACTTTACCCCTTAAGAGGGGTCTGTTGTTCCTACTATAATTTTAACTGCATTTATCACATAACAAAAAAAGAAGCCAAGTTAACGACTTTTTTTAGATCGTTTTTTTTTAGCTGAAGCATGACTTCATCTTTTGAACTGTTCTTATATCATTATGTCTAATTTACAGTGCTGCTAACACATTGTTAAAATTTCACAGATTCTTGAGAATCTGAAAAGGTTTGCTAGAGAAATGCACTGCGGAATATGTATGTCTAAGCTTTTAAATAAATTAATATTTACATACATACCTTATTTGACCATAAATATGCATTTCGCAGCTACACTTAGAAAACTCTAAAATGGTCACGTAGAACAATTTTCCTACTTAATGCACATACACACACGCACGCACAAACACATGCTCAGCGTGTGCACTCACCGAAGTGCAGTCAGGTAAGTTCCTTTAAGCTTAACGGAATTCACATTTAATCAGGCACAAAACACCAGCTTCCTTTTGGTTTTCCTTTTTCGCTTTCTTTGGTTTTGCAGCTTTCACTTTACAGCTCAAAAAGTATATGAACATTGAAAATTATGCTTTTTATGACACTTTTTGTTTGTTTAACACTCATTCGCACTTGTTTCTTTTTTATGTGTGTTTTATTAAATGTATTTGTGGGTGTGTGTATACAAAAGTTGTTCTTAAAATTAGTAACAATAAGAGGCAGAAAATTTTATTGACGACAAACTGAAATTGCCATCCGGTGCAGTTGATTGAAATTAGCCCGACCGACGTCTGTTTTCCTGAGAATTTTTGTTGTTACTGCTAATAGGTTTTGGCCAGAGCTACCACCACAAATCGAAACCAATTCGAATCGAATAACGCACAACTCTTCTCACAAATACATCCACGATGATCAGTAAAGTGCGCCAACGAGTGAGAGATTATACATAAGAAGAGAGCATCAAAGTGAATAATTCTGTGAACACGTACACATGTTGTCTGCAGCGCACTCATTTTGCTTTTCAATTGATTTTTATGATTTTTTGCGTTTTTAAGTGAGTGCTGATGAGAACTTGGAAAAGTTGCTAAAAAGTGGCTTGCAAAACAAAAAAAATTTAACCTGATAGGTAGAAATATCAATGCATATCGGTTAAACATGCATTTAAACGTACATATGTACGTAATATAATTACATAAATATGTACAAATGTATATATGTACATATGTATATATATACGTGCATACATTTATATGTACATATTTACAAAGATTGCATTAGAGACATTCGTGTTTTTATTAAAAAAAAACATTGAACATTGTACATATGTATGTATGTACATATGTATAGTATGTATACCCGAAAAAAAAATTTTATTTTTGCTTTATAATGTTTTGTGTTCACGTATGCTTAAACTAAGAAAATTTTAATGATTATCAGCACAACTCTACAGCAGTTAATTTATAGCAAGACTGCAAGAATATAGTATGTAAGTTCTGTTTCAAAAAACCTTCCGATCATCCTCTTATTAACTTCCTTGCCGTCTCTGTTAGTCGAATTTCATTTTTATTTGCCTGTTTATACCCTGTACCAAAAAATGGTGAAGGGTATATTAAAGTTGTGCAAATGTATGTAACAGGCAGAAGGAGGCGTGGCAGACCCCACAAAGTATATATATTCTTGATCAGCATCGAAAGGCGAGTCGATTTAGCCATGTCCGTCTGTCTGTCTGTCCGTCCGTATGAACAAAAGGATCTCGGAAACGGTAAGACCTACAACCACCAAATTTTGCACGAAGACTCTCTCAATCCATAGGCATAACAAGTTTATTTTTTTTTTCGATATTCGTCCTATAACATATAGCTGCCATAGGAACGATCGGATGAAAACCCACATTTAGTAACTAAAACCCTTTTGTTTTTCAAGATATCTTCACCAAATTTTAAATTTAAAAGTTTTACCCAATGTGTAATCACATGTCTAAATATCATGTATATCGGTTCACTATATCATATAGCTGCCATAGGAACGATCGGCCGAAAAAACAACATTTACTGAGAAAAACTTTTTTGTTTATTAAGATATCGTTACCAAATTTCGGATTTTACAGTTTTAGGTAATATCCAATCATAATCCTGAATATGATAAATATCGGTTTACCAGAACATATAGCTGCCATAGGAATGATCAGCCGAAAAATGGCTTTTACTAAAAAAAAATTTTTTTTTTGTTTTGGATTGGGTACAGAGTTTTCTATAGTCGGTTACACCCGACTTTCTAGTTTCATATTAAATTGCTACCGTCACAATTTTTCGACACGCTCTAGTATCTTTCTACTAAATTTAATTTCGTATATTCATTTCATTTTGTACTTTCATTTTATTAACAGATATAAAATAAACTCCTACACCAATAGCCTATACGTGGTCTTAAGATCAAAACCGCAACCCGTTATCTGTGAACATTGGTTAGCCAACAGAAGTATGAGATCGCAGCTTCCGCGAAACTTATGCAAAGCTACAAACCTGAAGTGAGGATTCCTTTTTGGTCTTCAACATAAACATAAGCCACATAAACTGGAATCATTTTAAAATTAATTTATAGCATTTGTGAAAACTATTCTAAAAGAAGAGGGCCGATGATGTCCAAACGGAAGTTTGAAGAATGGAAAGCTACTAGCTTAACAGACAGTCCCACAATCTATCAAGTTACTGCATGGTATGATACGTAATTCCTCAGAAACGGTTCTTGTGTCAGTTTGATACATTTACATATATAGCTTTCTAGAAATCTGATAAAATTTACACATGCAAATTGTTGTATTTTAAAAAGGCATATTTTTTGTGCACGGCTAACAATTGCAAAACTTGATTTCGACGTTTAAAAATAAATGATTATCTGATTATTTGATAAATAAAAAATATAAAAAAATTAGAACTAAACTTCAATAATAAAAAGTAACCATAATTGCGTCGAATTTCTAAAATTGTACATATGAATGTACATACTTAAGTACACATAAACATGAGTTGCACATATACTATGTACGAGTATTACCTGATCGGATTCCTCCCAATTGGCTCTCAGCCCAATGCCAATTTTTCGTAAATAACAACGGGAGTCAAACTCTCCACTGGCATTCGGCCTAAGGCGACCGCTGATATAAAACGTTGTATCTTTAAATATATTTTTGCTCTTTGAGATGCTGCCACTCAGACTCTAGATCCAGCAGATACAAAAAATACTGAAAATTTTATGACGAAGAAAATATTTAAAAAAATATATGTATGTACATACTTACTTATAAAATAAAAAAAAATATCAACCAGCAGTCACAACAGCGATAACAGAGAGTTTTAAAAACTCGTTTTGATATTTTTTTTATTTTTGGCAACATGAAATTTTTTCGACTATAAGCGAATAGTCGTCTATTTTTGTTTTTCTCTTTTCTAAAACGAGCTAAGTGAAAATCGCACCCCGCATACACAATACAGTTGAGGTACGATTTCAATAAATTTCGAGAGTAAAAGACGAAAACTTGTAGAAATTCCATGCTGAAGCCAATGTCAATAAATGTATGTATGTACATACATACATATATTACTGTTTTTGCTGTTAGTAATGGTTGTGTGTTGTTGTTGTGACACAAAATAAAATAATCTTCGAAAGCTTCCAGGTTTCTTATGGGGTTTTGTGTAAATCAGCTTTAGTGTTTCTCTTTCTTTTATTACCAATTTTGTTTCTCAATTGGCACTTTTCGAGGTTTCACCTCGTTTCTTGGTTGTGGTTGTACTGTAATTGTTTTTCATGTGTTGCTATATTTCATTTCTTTTCCTCATTGCAGTTGGAACTAATAATTTGAATTCTTGAAAAAAATCATCATCGAATACATTAGATTACATCTTTAACTTTTCGTAATTTTTTTCAAATTCGTTTAACCCTATTAAGCTTTGATCAAAGAAGGCAAATTGAGTTTCATTCATAATACGTTAACTTTAGCAACTGAGCGAACGATACAGATAACTGGAGATTTATGACGAAGTTTCTCTGTTGGCAGACGATCCAAGTCCATTGATTTTATATTTCCCTTAAAGTTATTATTTTAAGAAAATCGTAATTTAAGCGAAAAAATTTAGACTATACAAATAAAATGAAGTAGACCAAAAATTGAGGGGTTAGGTGGAAACTTTGAAGACAACATTGAAACCAAACTAAGTTAAGTAAACGATACAATTTTTTTTCCTAAACAAGTGAAAAGATAATTTAAAAACCCAACTACAATAATAGCAACAACAAAAAAGGGAGAAGAAACAAAATTCATATGTATGCATTAACAAGAAATATAACATTTTAGCGAGGCTGCTGCTACGATCCCCTTATTCGATACTGGTGCCAGTGCTGAGCCGATAAGACCCATTTCAACCCTAAACTGGGGGTTGAAAATGCTTAATAACGAGTGAAGCGTATTACAATTGCAAAAACTATAGCCACAGCAAAAAAAAACCGGCCACGCGAATTCAAGTACAGGCAGACATCGAGCTTTCACTACAGTAACGACATTGGAAACAACCCTAAAACAGAGCACAGTAGCATAAGTAAGCTTAATAGCTGAGATCTTGGTTGCATTTGAGGGAGGACAAAAGGTCGGGCGGGTTGTAGCGGATGCGACGCAATCGCAAGTGTTGCTGTGGGCGATTTAAAGCGATCCATGGCTGAATGTAATCAACAAGGGTGGATAGATGGCTTGTTGTACACAAAGAAATTACAAATGTGCGCCTCACGGAAACATTGCGGTACACATACATTAGAATCATATGTACATATGTATCTATGTATATACTACTATATAATAAAAAATAAAATGAAATAAAACTCCAGCTGCGATCAGGCGCATTTCCTACGTTCAAGAGAAAAGAACTACCCCTATTACTTTTACAGTTTACATATGTGTCTCCCCTAATTCGAAAGCTACAGATATGTACATATATATGTTAATATGTACGAAATATTCGACATATGCTGCAAAACTTGCACTCGCTGTTATTGAGAGAGAGAGAGAGAGAAACAGAGAGAAAGAGAGAGTTGCACAGTAGAGAGAGCGAGTGAACAAGCACAGTTGCCACGAAATGTAGGAACCCACAAAAATAATATTGCAACCTTTGGCTTTGTATGTTTATGCCCAAGTACATACATACATACATATGTAAATTTTACGCTCTTGGCTTTGTTCGTGTTTTCTGCTTTTTGGCAACAATCGAAGCTACAACAAAGCGGACAACTGATGAAACGAAGCAGTTAGCACGATTGAAACATCTGCTCACAGCAAAACACAAACACGCATCCCCTGCAATGTGCAAGCTATTGTGGAAAGCAAACAACCCTTGAGTCTGCATTGTTGTTCCCACTACTATTTAATTTTTATGTTTAGTTTTCGTTTCGTTTGATGATCAAATTTTGGATCACTTTGCCGTCTGTTTTCATACATAGATATGTATATATGTACAAGTGTACATACATATGTGATTGGCGCGATGCAAAATCAAAATGAAATTAGGTAAACTAGACTTTGTGTCAACTGCGCTGCACCACATGCAAGAGAAAAAGGGAGAGCGCTATCCACTGTCGCTCGCGGAAGCAGCGCAGCACATCTGCTCACTTCAGCGATTTCAATTCAAATGTGTATTTTGTTTGTACAGTTTTTTCTTCATTACATACATAAAGTACCTACATATGTGTGTATATGTGCATCCGTTTGTAGTTTAAATGTCGAGACAACTTCAAGGTTAAAACTACAGCTAAAAAAGGTTCTTAGTATTGGGATCCAATAAGCAAGAGGAGATAAGAAGAGAAAAGGACTATGTTGCTGCATATGTGCAATATATTTACATGCATATAAATATATATATGTTTGCTGCTTCCTACGACGATGACGTCTTATGCAGAGCAGTTGTTCTTATTACATTTGCTCACGAAACGATCGAACTCTTGCTAGCACTCTACTCAGTTTTCATTTTTCATTGGCTTAATTTCTTTTGTTTCCTTTTATTCTTGCTCATACAATTTCGCTTTATCGTTGTTTTAGTTATTGGTTTTTATTCCTCAGCGGTTAAATACATACATATTTATGTACAATGTGGATACATACATATATATATACATATAAGCTTTTCCATGCTATTTGTTGCTAAAATTAAACTTAGCGGTATTTTTATTAAACAGCTGCAGAAACAACAAAAACAAAGTTCGAAAAACATTATGGACATGAGTAAATACGTGTATGGATGCAGGCATTTATGTGTACATGAATTATTATATTCCTATATAAGTATATACATACATACATATACATACGTATATAAATGTGCATTTATATATTTTGCAATATGATTAAAAATGAACAACAAAAAGTTTAGATTTCTGCAGACCTTTCCAATCAAAAAAATTACGGTAGAGTACAATTCAATATGATTACAAGAGCAAAGACTTCAAGAAAAGTCTGTTGAATAGAGATGTTACCGACGATTGGCCGAGTTAACATTTCTCAGAGCTTTACTTTTTGAATCTGATAATTAATTTATCAATTAAAATTAAACAACTAAAATTAGCAGCAGTCAGCAATCAGTAACACCACCAATTTTTTTTTTTCCAACTGGGAATCAAATATTACTTAGTCAGAGAATGAATACATATTCTCTGACTTAGTAATAATAATACTACTTCTGTGAAGCAGAATCACAAGAAACAGAAACACTAAAGCTGATTTACACAAAACCCCATAAGAAACCTGGAAGCTTTCGAAGATTATTTAATTTCGTGTCACAACAACAACACATCATTACTAACAGCAAAAGCAGTAATATATGTACATATGTATGTATACATGTACGTACATATATATATATTCATTTATTGACATTGGCTTAAGCATGGAATTTCTACAAGTTTTCGTCTTTTACTCTCGAAATTTGTTGAAAACGTATATTAGTTGTTGTCGTTGCGTTGATTGTTGTTTTTATTGCTGTATTGTGTATGCGGGGTGCGGCATATATTTTCACTTTAAGCGCTTGAAACAAAAAAAAAAACGAGTAAAAAAATTTGCTTATAGCCAAACCAAAAAATTTCATGTTGCCAAAAACAAAATATCGAAACGAGTTTTAAACAGTTATTGTTGTTGGAGTCGGTTGTTAAATTTTTGTTTTTAACATTTGCTTTTTTTTTTAAAATATTTTCTTTGTCATGAAATTTTCAGTTCTTACTTTTGTTGATTCAACAACGAATCAAGAAATTGAATGACGACATCTGTTAAGAACAAATCCAAAGAATTCTAATCTGTTAAATAAACTTATACTCGCAATCGAAATAGCTCAAATCCCGATGGAGAGTTTGTTGCCGAGAAGCCGATTCCGAGCTTTTTGATTGGGAGGAATCCGATCAGATAATACTTGTACCTACATACATATATCATACATTGTACGTATGTATATGTGCACATTTTTAGAGGTTCGACGCAATTATGGTTTTTTGTTGTTTTATTTTTTCCCGTTTTTTCTTTCGTTTTTTGTTTTTGCAAATAAACGAGTAATAATTTATTTTTAACCATCGAATCAAGTTTTGCAATTAATAAACAGACAAAAAATAATCCTAATAAAAAATAAAATTTCATAGAAAGTTCCAAGAGTTGTAATGTAGTCATTGCTGTGGCCGTTAAGTTAAATACGAAAAATAGCACCGAAAAAGTTAATAAGAAAATAAAAACATTTTCATGTATTTAAATTTGTTTTTGTTTCGTTTATTGATAGCTTAAGGTCTGTATACGGCTGATCCCATGACAATTGCCCAATTGGTAGGAAGGGTAAGCAATAGACTCGTATTTTGATGAGGGCTTTGTTTAATGATATACTGTATATACTGTACATACATATGTATATACTGTACATACATATGTTTTTTTCGTTATTTCTGTATAACATATAACTATGGAAATACCGACTAACGAAGTATCCTTAGAAAACAGAGCAGCATGATCTTCTCGTCGCTGTTGTATGGTTATGGCAGCCCAATTCAACCCTAAAATTGGGATTTCAAACTAAACATCAAGAAGAAAGCTTTAGAGCTACGGTAGAATAACCCAACAACAATTCTTACAGTTCTTACAAGCGCCGTGGTGGCCGTCTGTGTCTTCATATTATATTCCAGGGTGCATCGTAACCCATAAAAACGCTGTTTGTCCTCAGTCCGAGCGTTCCAACCGTGTGTTTACCATAAAGTAAAACTGCACGGATACCGCCAATATATCATTGACGGGGATTCATCCCGGGTTCACATGCATAGTCATCATAATCATCCGCGCAAAAAATTGAGCGTGCGCCCAAACAAACATAGCATATGCAGCATGAAGGGATTTTATTCCAACAATATATCAATCTATATAAAACTTCAAATTTGTCACAAATTTATCTTTGCACTACGCGTGTGTGCTTAATTGCAATCACTTGTTACAAGCTACTTCTTTAGATTTTAGATTTAGCAGCAGCAGCCAGAGAGAGAGAGAGAAGAAGTGCATTGTATCATAATGAAATAGAAAGATTTTCGTACTATGCAAACCCAAATCCTCATCAACAACACTGAAGACTGTGATGGGCAACGTAAAATCCTGCTTCTTGGTCCCGGTTCTTCATACTTCATCCCGATCCTTCATAGACCCAATTTTTGCGACGTGGCAACCGTTGTAATAGTACTGTATGCTTTTAAAATCTTGTGTTTCCCAAGCAATTCATGTACTGCTGTTCATCAACAGCTTCGGGAGTTTATAAATTTATATATATAAAAATGAGTGCCTGTGTGTATGTTCCCTATGCATTTCAAAACTACTTGACCGATCGGGATGAAACTTTGGGAAGTTGTTGAGTTTACTTCTGGGAAGGTTTTTGGCACAGTAATTTTAAACTAACACCTCCTCGACCGCCCCCTCCATATAAGCGAAAAACTAAAATCGTTGTATCTCTTTAAGTATTTAAGGTAGGTGGATGAAATTTGGTATTTATGTAAAGAACACCAGGAGAAATAAGGTGCATAATAAAAGTAGGCGGTGACACGCCTATATATATAATAGACAAAAAAAATGCATCATATTTTATGAAATTTGGTATATTTGTAGAGCACACCGGGGAAATAGGATACATTATAAAAATGGACAGTATAACATCTGCCTATATGTATGTATATCCTGTTTAGTCAGTGTATTACTTTAACGGCTTTTCACGAAAAACGTGAATGATGTGAACTAGTAGGGTTGCCGCTTCGCAAAACTTAATCCGGTCGCCGGTAATTAGTCTAGGTAAAAATTACAAGACGAAGCAGGATTTTATTTTGTTCACCACTGCTTTAGTAGTGTTGAAAGTGAATAGAGTTTGCAGAGCACGAAATCTTTCTTTCTCACTCTTACGCACTAATGCGTGCTGCTTCTGTGAGACTTATGTACAATACGTACGCACTTGTTATCAAATAACAATAATTGAGCACAAAATTCCAAGCTCTCAAGAAATGCCGCATATGGTTTGTCGCTTGATTGCGGTCTTCTACTTTTGGGATAAAATGAAACCATAAAACACAGTTGTGCAATGCGTAGCTAGATGGTTTACGAGACATAATCAGTTCAGCCAAGCGGTTCATATAGAGAGTAGTTTAGGTTAGCAAACAGGACGAATTTGAATTAGGATAAGCAGTTTTTATGTTTTTAGCGTAAAAATAGTAGGTTAAATTTTTATTTTTATATTTAAAAGAGCGTTTTACTGGCATTTGGCTAACACGCCATAAAGTATTATCGAAAATAAGTAGTTCCAATATGTTTTAAACCGCAGTTGGCATCTTGGCAACCTTCTGAATTTCAGTTTTTTTTTTTGCAATTTAATTAAATTTTATTAAAACTTGGATAAACCAGGAAAAACAGAGACAAGTAAAGTGCTACAATGATAATCTCTCACAATAACAGTAAATTGTTAAAAAAAAAAAACTCGAAACAAGTTTTGCGATTAAGCTGACTCAGTCGGGCATTATGTCATACACAAGGCAACCAACGGTTAATGTCAATAAAGTGAAAATGTAGTTTTACAAATTCCGTTGGCATGAGATAGAGTATTGCCATATTCTCGTCCTCCGAGTATGCTACAAGCTAGGGTGTCCTTAAAGCATCCTTCAACAAGGATATCTCAGTTACTTTATTAAACGTCGTCGCTATAGTTCATCGAATGCAGTCACTGAAGGGTTGTCAGCATATCTAACCCATATGTTTTGCCATTGACATAAGAGTCAGTGACACTCATAACTTCATAACATAACTGCTGACCACTATAACACGAATGAGTTTTGGCTTCGAAAACCCCATGGCTTTTCAGTTCGGTCTACATATTCTTGTTGCATTTTTTTGACACAAATGCAAACAGTAGTAATACTAGAATAGAGTTAGCAGAACAAGAATTCGTTCTATCTCACTCTCACGCATGAGTTATTTAAGAAACCGTTATTTTTTCAGTAAACGTATAAATTTAAATAATCAAATTAAAGTTTAAACAATTCGAACTTTTTTTTAGACTTCACCTATTAAAAAAATGTTATTGTTACCTGTCTACATATACATACATACGTATGTATATCAGATACTTTTTGTCTGACACGTATTCGTAATGTATTAATTGCAAAATATATTCGTAAACAGTGATGAGGCTTAAACAAATCAGGAAAGTAGTAGGAATAATAGTTGCAATTTTACATAGTTAATTAAAGGCATATGTGCATACATATACATATAAATATTATTTTATATAAGAATACAACGTACATATTTACATATATATTTACAAGACTGCAAGTATCGCACTACACACAGTTAAGCTTTACGCTTATAATAAACTCAACAATGTTCTGTTAAATAACTAAACAACTAGAAAAACCGTCAGCAAGTGGTTTCAACAGTAACAACAAAGTTTAACATGCATACAAACTGCAACATTGGAGGGGAAACAGTTCATTTGGGGAAGGAAGAGAAAAACTATTTGAAGGGTTTCGAAATACATACATATGTATCTATAAGACATGTATTGGCTTTGGGCGCTTGTGTTTGTCATATTCGTTGTTGTTGTTGCTTTTTATAACTTGGGTAAACGTCAATGTTTAACAAATATGCATACGCTCACGAACAATTCACGAGTGCGGAGAGAAAGACAGCGATACGATTGTCAAGTTGTTTGACTGATAAATGCTTTCGTCTTATCGTGACATTGGCTACAAAAACAACAAACAATAATAGTACATAGTGGCAACCATACAAATGAAAATAATTTTCATTGCTGCAATTTTTATGCATTTATGGACAATAGAGAAACTGTAAAAAAAAGTTTTTAGACAAATTTGCTAAATCAACGAAGCTAGACTAAAGTACAGCACAAGAAAAATTTACTTAGTCCACACGCGCACTAATACAATTACAAATGCAAGAACAATGCATACGTACATGCACTCGCTCATTCCAATATTAAGCATGCACTTTCGCACACAAGCATATTCTATGAAAAAAGCTCAAGTGACATAAAAAACTTGTACGAGCTTACGAAAAAGGTCGAAATTGTTGTTAGAGTGGGCGAATTTGATGGGTTGGCAAGTGTGTTATTATGAAGCGCGGTTGCCAATGCATATATTTCAAGGTCTTTGTTGTAAGAACAAATAAACATATGGACAAAAGGCAGAAAAGGAGAGAAACTGAAACACATATGAACATATAAGCGTTTTTGATTGCAATTACATACATACATACAATATGTAGGCAGTTAGACAACTTGCTGAATGATTAACTTGGAAAATGCACAATATAGCGACCTCTTGTGGCGTAATTGAGCGTGGAAAATTAATCGGTGACCTTTTTGTATCAGTTTTTTATTGCCTGTTTTTTTTTACTTGTTTTTCGGCGACACTTTAATTTATACTTTCATTCATATACCGTAAAATTTGCTTAACAGCCCAGAAAAAATTTAAGATAATTGCGCCACCTATGAAAAATTTTGAAAACTTTTGCTTTTCATTAAGAAGAATATTTGAATTTTATTTTTTGTCAAAAGAGAGCGCTGTATAAAGTGTCATGGCGTTAGCAGTTTTTTAACAAGCACAGACCTTGACTCCTTGACCCTTTTTTGCAGTCTTATTTCAAAGAATATGAAGAAATATGCAGACGCATATGACCACTGAAAACATTTCTATGCTGGCGTTTTTAAGGGCGCCCCATAATAGATGCCTTGTTTTATCTGGCATTGTCGAGTTTGCCGAACGTTTTTAGTTTTAAACTAGCCGGTATGGCTTGCTTCGCTACGGGTTTTTTTTTTCTGGCAGCTTGTGTAAAGATCTTCGACTGTTAAACCCGTTAAAAGTATGAGAAAAAAAGAGAACACATGAGTTTGCTTTGTACAATAAGTAATTCCTTTAAATATCCTAATTAGAAGTTGATAAAACAATTTTGGTGGTTGCTTAGAGCACTGCGCTCCTAATTGTGTGGTTGCGCATTTGCCTGTTGTGAGAGCGTAAATTTTTTGCAAATATAAAAGCATAAGCCACCGTTCTTCTGTGTATTTATTGTAATTTTAGCTGTTATATTTCCGAAATGTGTACCGAAATTTATAAGTGACTTCACCTGATTTTTTAACAGTTTTTCCCTTCGGGGTAAAAACACAGGATAGATATGTCACTGAGGAATTCACCGCAATTAAAAAAAGACTTTATAAAAGAATATATACTAATAAGTAAATAAATTAAAATAAGGAATATTATTAAAAAATAAAAAAAAAAAATTCTTACCGACAGCCGTTTTCGAACCATCGAACAGGCAGTGTGTAGAAATAAAAAAAACAATTCGCCGTCGCAAAACTGATATCATCCAATAGTCTAGTTTATAGACATTATTGAATGTCAAAAATTTTTTTAAAAAAATCTTTAGGAAATTTCGAACACAAAAAAAAAAAAAGTCTGCCAAATCGGTCAAGCCGTTCCCACTTGATCGACGGTCAAGCAAATTACGCCAAGCATTTTTATAAATATGTTTTTTAGGAGAATATAGAGATATAAGAAGACGCATCTCATAAAAAAACCAATGTGAGTCGGATCATAGGGAGATGTGTAAACATATAGTACTTGAAGAATTTTGTAAGTTGTCAAAAATTGGCATCACCTTGTAATTATTACAACATGAAGTCATCTAGTCTGCCCTTTCATGCAACCTGTCGGCCTGATTAGGCAACTCTGGTTTTCTCGGACCGATCTTGCAACCCTGTCAGCCACATTTTCGTACCAATACATAAACAGCGTAAGAAATGCATCTGTGTTTCTCTGTGTTAGTGAAATAAGATTTTTACCCCCTGAGCGTAAAGATGTTTACACATCAAAAAAAAAAGTAATGTGCCTCTCCCATATACTCGTAAGCATACAATTGAAGTGAAACTGCTGCAAAAAATGTTAGGAATGAAGATTTAGTTACTATGTTTGCGATCACCAGTGCATAATAGTAGAAAATCGGCAATAATAATTACAGGAATCATTACTAATGGTGGTGGTCACTTATATTACTGGCGTACTGTCACAATGTGCTCAGCAACAACAACATTCATATAAAATCAGTCTCAGAATATTTTAATGTTTCCACCCCTATTAGCAGCAGCTAAGCAAGGCAACGATCAATAAGTATTACACAGCAATATTTGTGTACACGTGTGCCGTTTGTTTGCTTCTTTTTCATAGTAAATTTTATATTCGCTCACGAATCAGTACAATCAGTAAAGCATTTTTATCTTTCTACATACACTCTCTCTATTATACACATACTACTGCAGGTGCTGCTGTCCAAATGCATACACAAATTCAATTCGACAGCCTTTTTATACTAGGCACACATGAAAGCAGAATGAAATGCCTATGACAATAAAGAAGCAGCAGCTACACAAAGCCAAAAATATATTCTGTAGACGAAGAAATAATCAAAACTTCAAAATCATGACAAATTCTTTTCTGCACCCACCCACATGTGTTTATATGTATTTCAGACGGTACCGTCGACTAATGGCTTTTCATACCAGGCATTCATAAAATATAGCAAGCAAAAGAATTGTCTGCAGCAAGAAATTTGCGTACACATCAAACTCAACAGCAACAACACTCTTGCATTGCCAAAAAAATGGCAATCGCCATGAACATGACAACTAGAAAAAAATTACCAATAACAAAATATGCGCAATCGGTTAGCCCAACAACTACAATCATATGAAAACCAAAAATCCTGGTTATCAAAACAAAATTCAACCAATTAATAAGAGTGACTCCACGTGCACGTCTCTTGACACTTACACGTACAAATTATTTTGCGTAGATTTTTGTGCCAATTTTAATTTTAACGAATTGAATGCTAAGGGTCATAGTTGTTAATTAATGAGCTGATGTAAATGTGCACCTACGGCGATGTCCGAAGCGTCTGTTGTTAATATTAATGGTGAATAGGTGCAATGAAATTTAGAAGTGGTTGTTGCACTAGGCTCGATTTGCAGTCTTCAAATGCTTTCTCCAGTTGTTTGGTGTCTTGTCGTTTCTTTTGGATTCTTTGCATAAATAGCTTAGTGATGCTTGAGAGTCTGGCGCAGTTTAAAATTTACTATTGATTTCAAGACAACAATTAGAGTGCGATTGAGTTCTAGAGCAGTTTTCAAAATACTTGCAGTAGTAGTAGTAATTTTACATGTAATGCTACAAGCCATTAGCTATTTTTCTCCGAATTCGCATTTTGACGCATTGATGGAGAGGCTTGCTTTCTTTAGTTTTTCTAGTACTATTTACAGATGCTTTTCATGCTTACTTTCGCTAACAGAGAATACTAGTATGCCATCCAGATACGAAGTTGTTATTTCGAATTATAGAATCTATGTGGTGTTGTGATGTTTGTATAGCGTTTCTGAGGCCGAATGTCGTCACTGTGATCCAACTATCGTGTTTACCGGTTTTTTTTTCAATGTCGTCTGGATATATTTGGATGTTGCAGTAAGCTTTGGTTATGTATATTTTTGAAAATACTGTTTTGTCCCGCACACGATCTACGTACGAAATTGAGTGACTGCGTTAAGTTTTATGTAATCACCCCATGCGCGCCAGCCACTGGTTTTCCTTTTGACTAAGTGAATTGATGGGCGAACTATGCCAGTGTTAAGGAGATTTTCGAATTCTGTTTTAATGACTTCAAGTTTTTCAATGTATCGACTCTTAGGTTCTAATATTGGTTGACTGTTTGCGATTATACGGTGGCCAACAGTGGTTGTTTTAGGTAATAAGTAAGAGTTTACTTGCGTTAAGTTGATATGCTTACTAATTAAGTTGAAGTATTTGGATTGTTGAGAAAGGATCCAACTATATTGAGTTGAGAGGTATAAGCCAAACACATAACATAAGAGGAATCATGCAGTAAGAAAGATGATCGTGCAGAATTAGTCTAATGGGCAAATAATATCTTGTTGAACGCGAAGGCACGTTAAAATTTATTTTCCTGAGGAGATAACGAGAATTGACATTTCCGTTTATCAGGTTATGAAAAAAAAAGTATACCTAACACGGATCTCCGGCTAGCTAAGGTAGGAAGATTTATCAATTTAAGGCGGCAATTGTAAGAACGGAGACGAATTCCAGAATTCCAGTTTAGTCCACGCAAAGCAAAAAGCCAACATTGTTTTTGGACTAATTCAATACGGTCAGAATATCTTATATGAACTCCAAATACATGAAGCATATTTTAAAATCGGACGAACCAAAGAACTAAAAAGCTTTATTTATTAGTAGTCATTTGCATGTGAGAACTAAAGTTAAGTTTCGAGCTCATTAAAACACCGAAGTCGTTAAGGAGTCGGAATATAACATAGGTTTACTACGATGGAAAGATATTATTTTTCATTTATCACAATTTAGATAAAGAAAATTATTATTACACCACTTGGAAAGTTGATCAATAACCTCTGATGATGCAGAGGATCCAGAGTAAAACATAGTTTTACATCATCAGCAAACATAAACACATGAAAATGGTTAATAATCGATGAAAGGTCATTAATGGAAATGTTAAAAAGCTGCCCTGTGGGACACCAGAATAGACATTAATATTTTTAGAAACGCAGCCATTAAATAAAACTTTTTGGGACCTATGTCTTAAATAGCTATCAATCCACATTACAAGTTTTGGCGAAAAGCAAAATCTCTCTAACTTAGTAAGAAGCCACGAATGGCAAAATCATTTTAAATAATATCTGTTTGACAATAACAAACAAATCCACCGGAAACAAGTGAAGTGAACTCCAGAAAATTTGTAACTGTCGATCGTTTTTTTTAGAGAAACCATGTTGAAAAATACTCAAATTGGGAATATTACAATGCTAAAGCTGATCAGTAATTATATGTTCCAGCAACTTTGGTATAGCGCATAGCTTAGCAATACCATGGTAGTTTGAGTTATACCTTTTACTATCTTTTTTATGGAGAGACAAAATGAAAGATTCTTCCCATACCATAGAAAAGAAAAGGGTCATAACCGATAAATTGAACAACTTACAAAGAGAAAAATGTAAATCGCTAGCACAGTACATTAAAACGCATGCAGGAATACCGTCAGGGCCAAGAAAAAAGTGGGTTCAATAGATAATTAATAAGACAGAAAAATTTTTTCATCAATAACTGGGCAATTGGTCAGATAAGAGGCCTCTGTAGTTGGGTCGGGACAAAAACTAAGTGAGACAAAACTATCACTCTAGTTATTTTGGAAGAAGCTGACAAATAGGTTAGAAATATCAACATTATTACATACCTCAACATTACCTAGCTTCATACTGGAGGAAAAAGTATTAGATCTGCGTTTTGAATTTATAAAATTGTAAAGCGATTCAGGATCATGATTAATATTCAATTTAACGTTAATTAAGTACGATTTATAGCAAAATTTATTCGCGAGATTAAAATTATAGCGCGAGATAGTATAATTTGCGTAATCATTTGCCAAATTCGTAATAAAATTTATTTGCTCAAGAGGATCATCTAACATTGAATCAACAAATTTACACGAAGAACCAGGTTCAAGGGAATTTGAAAGGTCAGAACGGGACCAAAAGACTAGTGGGAGATTAAAATCACCCACAACTAATAAATAGTCAGCGATGTGGAGAAGAGAGTGGACGAATTTTATAGAGTCCACATGAGCAGTGTAAATTGCATCATCAGACGAAGGAAATATTGAAATATTGAAACTTTTATTCAAAGAAACTCAATATTATCAGAGAAATGGGTAAGTACAGGACACCACCACCGATTCGCGCAGATCGATCTCTCCTAAAAGTAACAAAACTACTATTAAAAATTTCTGAGTTAAGGACTTCTGAACGGAGTCAGGTTTCAACAATAACCATAATATTAGAATCAAATGAAAAGCTATCAAGAAATAATCTTTTAAATTTAGAATTAATTCCTCTAACGTTTTGAAATGATACTAACACAAAGTGGACAGTTGAGAATAACCTACTTATTTTTCTGTTTTTCGGCATCGGAGCTTAATTAGCTACAATAGGTGGTGCTTTATTCCGATCTTTGTAATCAAATTCATGCACAATACAATTACTAGGCCAAAAGTCGGGCTTAATCAATTCCGTGAAATAATCGGCCGGAACTATAATTTTAAAAGAAGAAATAGATCGCTTATGAGCACACATAAATTTATTAATAATAGGATTTGAAATGGATGGACATTTAGAAACTATGTAATGATTAACATAACATTCACTAGTGTCAATAGCTAGTCGGGAGACAAAGATAGCTTTAGTGGGAAAATACTATTTCTTTACCACCATGGCGAAGAAAATTAAAAAGGTCACTAAGAAAATGTGTCGAGTGTGCAAAGAAAATAAATAAGATTGGCATCTAAACAATACAAAACTATACCCTACACCTTTTCACCGGATAATATAGGTCATACGATCCACATAGATATTTTTTCCATAAATAAACGGCAAATATTTACTTCCATCGACAATTACATACATTTATACATACGCTGGCGCTGGCTTTAACCACCTATAGTGAGTCACTTAAGTATTTTGCCTATTGGTTTTAATGCAAAAATTTGATTTTGTTGGCTTATAAAATAACAACAATGGGAAAAATAGAAAAATAGATAGGAAAAATAGCTCTTCTGCTAAAAGCATATTTTTACAACAAGTTAACCCAACTACGGATCATATACGATGATCCGTTAGCTAGCTATTGAGGCGCAATCATTTTCTGCCGAAAATTTCGATTTCACAAAAGTATTTTGCCTCGCAATAAAGTACAAAGTACAAGTGGTTTCCATATTTCCTATGAAATTTGCCTCAAATTATGCATGCTGTACTTGCTGATAAGGCAATAAGTTAATGTTGTGTACAATTTCGATGTGATTCTGCTGCTTTTGTAACCCAAAATGGCAAAACGCAAAGAATTAAATTATGAACAAAGAAAAATCATTTTATGTCTGTATTATCAGGGTAAACTTATCCAATATGTTTCTGAAATGTTTGATCGAAGTCGCCAAACAATAGAAAACGCAATTGCATGATCGAAAGAACATGGTACCATAAAGAATACAACCTCTTTTGGCCGCCCTTAAATGCTGACAACACGAATTGATAGGGAAATCCTTAAAGAAAAAAGGGAAAACCCACATTTGTCAGCGCCAAAAATGTACGACAAATAGCTTGTTCCCCTCGGGGAAGGAAGTGTCAATTGCTAAGGAATTAGTCATTGACCGAAAACAAACGACTACCGTAGGCAGTGAGCATAAGCAACACATTTAAATGAGGAAAAGGGACAACAAGAGAACAAGCAAAGCGAAGTCAGACAAGACGCCCAGTTTTCGCTTCGTCTTTTACCCTGCCCGGCGGCACCTAGCTTGAAAACTTAACAGTGGTCGTAACATTGCTCTGGTACACTATCTATGTATAAGTTGTCTCTGATTAAATGTTGATTACTTAACAGCATGTTTACATTAAGAAATTCCGATTCTCGAGAATCTGAAATGGCAAGCTAGGCAAATGCACTGCGTGAATCTGTTAACTAACAGTGCTGCAAACATATGTGAAACAGAGTTGTCAGAACAAGACAGAGCCATGACATGTGTCGCTTGCTGATGTTGTGCCACACAGATCCGACAATAAAAATGATAATGACAACGGCTTTCATCGGCAGCATCGCACATTTTCGCAGTTCGCAATGCAAATTAAGAATTCCACAAACAGCAACACAAAAAACTAGAAAGGCAGGGCTATAGTCGGGCGTAACCGACTAGTAGAAAACCCTGTACCCAATCCAAAACTGAATATTTTTTTTATGTGGCTTTTATATATATTGTATTCATTATGTAAGGATATCTCAGGAAAAAAAATTTTTTTTTTTTAACAAAAACCCTTTTTCGGCTGATCGTTCCTATGGCAGCTATATGTTATAGTAAACCGATATTTATAATATTCAGGAATATTATTGGATATTACTTAGAATTATCGAATCTAAAATTTGGTAACGATATCTTTATCAACAAAAAAGTTTTTCTCAGTAAATGTTGTTTATCGGCCGATCGTTCCTATGACAGCTATATGATATAGTAAACAGATATACATAATTTTTAGATAAGTGATTGGGCATTAGGTAAAACTGTTAAATCTAAAATTTGGAACCGATATCTTGAAAAACAAAGCGGTTTTTGTTACTAAATATGGGTTTTCACCCGATCGTTCCTATGGCAGCTATATGTTATAGGTTGAAAATCGAAAAAAAAAAACTCGTAATGCCTATGGATTAGAAGAGTTACCTTTTTCCTGTTACATACATTTGCACAACTTTAATATACCCTTTACCATTTTTTGGTACAGGGTATAAAAAACAAAAGTGAGCATAAATAAACGGAGCGACAAATGACGAACTATACGTAGAATACAGAGATATACGAAGACACTTCTCGTACAAAGAAAATTTCAACTCCGAATGACAAAATCAGGAACCGGCGGGCATCGTGTAGTTGAGGACAAACTTAACTTTCAAGAGCAAAATGTAGAAATCTGTTCTAATTTACTTTTTCTGTTATTGCTTTCCCTCTCCTACTTACATATGTGCTGCTCGCACTCATGCTACTTGTCTTTATTTTGATTTCGGTTTTGACTTTTTTATGTATTTTTTTATGTGATTTCAATAGATATTGTTTTCCTTTCTGCCACGATTGTAATATATGTTATAGGTCGAGTATCGACAAAAAAAAATAAACTCGTTATGGATTGGGAGAGTCTTCGTGACGAATTGGTTGGTTGTAGGTCTTGCCGTTTCCGAGATCCTTTTGTTCATACGGACGGACAGACAGACGTACATGGGAAGATAGACTCGCCTTTAGGCGTTGATCAAGAATATATATACTTTATGCGGTCTGCCACGCCTCCTTCT
Organism: Stegana nigrithorax; assembly: GCA_037044495.1. Classification (NCBI taxonomy): domain Eukaryota; kingdom Metazoa; phylum Arthropoda; class Insecta; order Diptera; family Drosophilidae; genus Stegana; species Stegana nigrithorax. The sequence goes on along the minus strand of JBAMBQ010001751.1, from coordinate 7,155 downwards.
GCCCGTTACATGCATTTGCATCACTTTAATTTACCCTTAACCATTTTTTGGTACAGGGTATAAAAATATATTCTGCAAAAGGATTGTCTGCAGCAAGAAACTTGCACACACATCACATTCAACAACAAAAACATAGTTACATTGACAAAAAAATTACAATCACCACAAAAAATGATTCGTAAATGAAGACAAGTGTGATGATTGTCTTCATTTACGAATCATTTTTTGTGGTGAATGGAAAAGAAAAAACCAACAACTGCAATCATATCAAAAAATGATGGTAATCAAAACAAAAGTCAAACAATTAATAAGAGCGACTCTAAGTGCACGTCTCTTGACACTTGAAAATTCTCTTAAAAACAAAAATTAGAACAGTATATAAATATAATCTGCCGATAGAGGGCAGCACCTAGATGCATCTTCTTATTTCTCTAAATTCTCTGCTCTTACGTTTTGAAATGATACTGACAAACACTGTGGACGGCTGAGACTAAATTACTTTTTTTTCTGTTTAGGCGCACTTTTTGAGTTTTTTGGTACCGGAACTAAATTAGCTGCAATAAGTGGTGCTTTATTCCGATCTTTGTAATCAGTCGGGCTTAACCAATCACGCGAAGTAATCGGCCGGAACTATGATTTGAAAGGAAGAAATGGATCGCTTGTGCGCAAACTTAAATTTATTAATAATAGGATTATAAATATTTGGAAACAATGTAATGATTAACATCACATTCCTTAGTGTCAATGCTAATTGGGAGACAAAGATAGCTTCAGTGACTGGAACGACAACTAAAGGCTTAGGTGAAATTTTGACAGAAGGCGGTATAGCTGGCACAATTGCGGGGTTGGAATCAGCTGTATTATCTGCCGTAGCAAGAGAAACTGGAGGAGAAACTGAGTTGAATACACCTGGTCATTATTCGGAATAGTGCAAAGGGGAGTAGTTGGCTGTCATTAGCACTAATAACTATTCTAGGAGGTACTTATACTTTGGAAGATTTTACGTTCTTCCGATTAGGAGACAAATCAGCACATTTGTACTCTTCAAAAGATTTTTCATAAACTTCTAGTTTTTTAACTATCCGTGTATAATCATCAGCTAACTCTGAAAAAGCACTACGCGAATTCATGACAAATTCGGAAAATTCCGAAGGGCGGCAGTCGGGACACGACCATCGCAAGCCATTATTTTTGGCTATGCTGTAAACGATTCTACCATTTAGGTTGGCACAAGCGACATGTCGCTTGTTGTTGTCGCAAACCCAACACGGTACCGAAGCGATAGCAATATCGAGTGCCTTCTTACACTTCCCCACAACAAGCCAAGCTCTCGGTGGGCTTTAACTTAAAGATGTAAGTAGACAGAGTTTGAACAGGACGTTAACATTAACAGATTCCGATTGTCCAAAAGAATCGCGCAAAAAAGCTAGAAAAATTAAATAAATAAAGTAAAGATATAAATAAAAAATGGATGAGGAAAAATTAACAATATTTAAAAATTAACTGAAGGATGTGAAAGGTAACAACAGAAGCCAAAAAGTAAGCAATTAAAATTAATAAAAGTAGAAGAAGGTAGTAAAAAAGGAAAATTAGAGTTTAAATGAAAAAATTGATACTAGTCAACTGACAATTACACTGCAGTCGAGTAAAAAATAGATGTTCGCTGTTTGTTTACAAAAACAAAATAATGCAAAGCAACATAAGGACAAAATTATTTACGAAGAAATGGAAATTGTATAAAATAACCGAAGCACCGAAGTAAACTAATGTTAACGCATTAATTCGTAGGAAATAAATAAAAACAGCGGAGTGCAAACTAAGCAAGACTAATATAAGATACAGCGAAAAACTTTCTTTCACTAGTTCTTGCTGAAAACAGTTGAAGGGCGCATATTATCGGATTTTGATGTCTTGAAAATTTTTTGGGTAAAATGGATACTATTGAACCGGAATCGTTTAAACAAGGTTTTCGTTATCCTCATTCTTTCACGCATCATGCGTTCTAGCCACAGAGTTTTTAGTCCATCAGGATTGCTGAAATTAGGTATGAAACATCACAGCATTTTCGGGGACTTGCTGCTGTAGCCTGTCCAGTTGTTTGGTCCGAAAGTAATGAGCGTTTGCTTCCACTGCTTTCCAGTTTTTTGTTCGATAAAGTCACACCGATCAGTATTATGGACTGGAATTCATTATATAACAATATTTATTCATAAAAAAAATTACTAATATTCAATGCACCAATGCTTAATCTATATATATTTATAAAAATGCTTGGCGTAATGTATTTGACCATTGATCAATTGAGAACGGCTTGACCGATTTGGCTTATTTTTATACCCTGTACCAAAAATAGTAAGGGGTATATTAAAGTTTACTCACAGAGTAAAGTGAGTGAAGTTGACAGCAGTAACTCATCAGCTGATGCAATCCAACGTGAAGTTGGCAAAGGTAAATAATGACAAAACACACAACCCTGAAATATGATTTTGTCTTCCATTCCACAGTAAATTACCTAGGAGGTGAAATGTTTGTCTTCCATGGAATAACTTACATTTTTGAAACACACAACCCTCATCAGGATCAGTAAAAGTATATAGGTGCGTAATGCATTATTTAAAATATGTACCCTTTGTATATACCCAAGGTATATTAAAGTTGTGCAAATGTATGTAATAGGCAGAAGGAGGCGTGGCAGACCCCTATGGGGGTCTTGATCAGCATCGAAAGGCCAGTCGATCTAGCCATGTCCGTCTGTCTGTCTGTGTGAACGCATGGATTTCGGAAACGGTTAGACCTACAACCATCCAATTTGGCACGAAGGCTCTCTTAATCCATAGGCATAACGAGCTTTTTGTTTCATATTCGACTTATAACACATAGCTGCTATAGGAACGATCGGTCGAAAAACCACATTTACTAACAAAAAATCCTTTTGTTTTTTAAGACATGGTTACTAAATGATGGGTTTATTAGTTCTAGATACTGTCCAATCATACAACTCAATATTATGTATATCTGTTCATTATATCATGTAGCTGCCATAGGAACGATTGGCCAAAAAACAACATTTACTGAGAAAAACTTTTTCCTTTATTAAAATATCGTTACCAAATTTAGGATTTATTAGTTCTAGGTAATATCTAATTGGTGCGTCCGACTATAGCCACTGCCTTTCTAGTTATTTTTAATTTTTAGTGTTACACTCGAGCATCATTCTCAAATTGGAAGCATCATTTGTGTTAATGTTCTTCAGTAACTCTGACCAATTATGGTAAAACGTCATTGTAATAAATAAACGTTGGTTTCTTAAATGCTGAACTATTGAAATAGTATCCAAAAATTTTTGGTATATATTACGTGGAGTACCAATTAATGAAGATAGAAGCACAATGCGCCGACCAACATTTGAAATACACAACCCTGAACAGGATCAGCAAAAGTATAAAGGTGCGTAAATGCATATCTATATTCTTTTAATGTATTTAAAATATGTACCTTTTGGTATATTACAGTTGTGCAAATGTATGTAACAGCTCTATCACTTTTAATAAAAGTCAAGAAATGATTTTGCAAGATTTTATTGACTTTTCATGAAAATACAGTTGAACCTCGATTAACCGGAAACATATGTTAACCAGGATGCAGAGTGGTTGATTTTTTTTACCTTTATTATCTGTGAATGATTTTTTACCTCTATTAACCGTGAAGAACATATAATGCACATATGTATGTGTAAATAACCTTACACTTTGTCACTGTTGATCGTACTGACTCGCAGCTCTCGCGAGCTGCTTCTTTTATTCTTTTCTTTTCATTGGTACAAATGTAAAACTTAAATTGTAAAATGTAATTAAAAATGTAATCTCTTAAAAATACTTATGCTATCGCAGACGATCATAAATATGTTTATGACCGTCATAATATGCATCGCTGCATGTGGCGGTCCCAAATATCTAAAATAAGCCGTGCGGCTCATGTTCATGCTTATGTTATAGACATAAATATGTCTATGACCGTCATAAAAATGCATTCTGCATGTGGTAGTCCCTAGACTAAGATAAGCCGTGCGGGGTCATGTTCAAGCTTGTGCCTGAACATTCTGCGGGGGGGCAGAAAATGTGACAGCCAGTAGCTCCTGCCTCTGTTTGGTCTTCTTATTTAGGTACATCATAATTCCAGCTATCAGAATTATCACTAAGACTAGTGATATGTGTCCATTCATTGTGTGAAACACCAGATCCTCGATGCGTACCCTTTTTTCTGTCAATTCCTTGATGCCTTCTTGTAATCGTTCTAATTTCATTGAGTTATTAATTACAACGTGGTGAAGCGGTGTTAGACTCCATGTGTCGTTTTTGTCTAGTACCTTTAAGAAATGTGGAGCGAATGTTGCTGAGTCAGTCGTTTTCATTATTTGTGGTGTTATGATGGTGAGTTCAGCTATTCTAACTGTACATCCAGCAGGTACATCCAGTATCCCTAGGTTAGGTAATGTAGCCACTTCATGGTAGTTTCCGCATGCTATGTTGGCTGACGTGTTTTTAAATGATTTAAAAAGCCATCTATTTCTTCCGTTTAACTTTTCGTAGTAGGTGTCCTCTTTGTATTCGACCATATCACATGATTGTTTGTTACTTGGCTTGATTGGTGATACCTCACAACTCTGGTCATCTGCATCTTTCCATACCCAATTTCCTTCGCATAGCAAAGTATCCTCGCTTTCATGTCGACCACGGTTTAATTCGATGTCTGTCATGGGGTAGTATGCGTTTAACTCAGTGTTAAAGATAAGGAATTCCGTTTTAATTTTTGGGATCATCCTTCTTCCATTGATTTGAAATGGTACCGGAATGGTTTTAAAAAGATTAGCATGTTGATTCACATATATGGGCAGCCTTGCATCGATTATCAGCATGTTGTCTTTGAATATTGCCTGGGCCTTCATTAATTTGTATATTAATTGCATTCTTTTGGGTGAATTTCCACCTGGGAGAAGCTGGTTCCTTTGCAACTTATGTTGAACCTTGTCCAGCTCGGCCAACATTTTGTTTGGTTCAATCAGGGAGGGATGAACCTTTTCTTGATTAATACTCGTCAGAAGTGTGATGGCCGCTGATTGAAGAGTTTCCGCTTCGTCAACCCAGCTCCGTACTTGATTAATAAACATGAAGAATTTTATGGCTTCTTTGTAGACTATGACTTCAAAGTTTCTATTTACTTCTTCTGTGGTAGTGCGCACTAAGTCCGCGGTCGCATTGATGACTGAGGTCTGGTTTGTTATATAATCATTCAGGCGTTTTTCATTTTTTATAATAGTTTTCATGTTTTCTTCAAGTCTTCCTGCAGTGCCAATGTCGAAAAACAGGATAAACCTTCTTTTCCTTTCTGATGCTTGTGTTATAACTTTGTTTCTCTCCTGAATGTTGTTTATTTTTACTTTTATTGTATGGCTTACTGTTGTACAATATTCTTCGAATTCACCCATTTTTTTGCAAATATTGTCTGTTTTATCCAGGAGTTCATCGGCTTGTTTTAAAAATGAGAAGTAAGCCTGCATATTGTAATAAAATAGCAGTTGCCAACTTGACGAGATGACTTCCACTTTCATAATTTTGTTCATGATCATCGTGGTTTGATCTTCCACCTGTTGAATCCTTAACCTTGTTTTGCTGCAGGCATTATGGCGGCACTTGCTATTTGCAATATCATTAGAAGGCTAAGAATCGTCGCTTTAACTGGCGTTTTCTTTGCTGCTCGAGGTCTTCGCTGTCTTGGTTCGTTGGCTGGCTCATTAGCTGGCTCGTTGGCTTGCTCGTTGTCTTGAGTTGGTAGAAGACAGATTTTATTTAATGTTCTTTGGACTTTTCCACTACTTGTTTTCACTGTCACTATTCGGACTTTACTATCCTGTCCTTTAGTAGTCTTTATTATCCGCCCCATTGGCCATATAGCTGGGTGCGTGTTCTCTTGTTTAAGCAAAACAAGTTGCCCTTCCTTAAGGTTTAGCTTTTCATATCGCCATTTCGTTCCAGTTGGTTGAGCGCTGACTCAACTTTTGACCATAGAAAATGCAATTTTTCTTTGTGGTCCACGATTTCATCTAAATCGTTCTGGTCTAGGCAGGCATGCACTTCTTTTATGTGTCGCCTTACCTTTTGTGTTTTTCTATCCACAAGGTCTACCATGCTGTTAACTGGACTGGGGTTTTGTATCGATATCTCTTCCTGATGAACACTTAACTCTTCAAATGTACCAGGTTCTATGTACATCACCTTCGTATCGTCAGTTTGGTCTGGTGGTATTGTTTTACCGCCTTCTTTGGTTTGGTGGGCAACTTCCACCTCCATCTCGGCCTTTGTATAATTCCGGATGATTGCTCTGGTTTCATCATATATTCTATCATTAAAATATTGATGGTCAATGAGTCCGATCTTTAACAGTGCTGTATTGTTGGTAGTGAATTCGTCTGCCAGCTTGTTAATCACTGATATTTTCTCCTTTTTTTCAATTGCTTCCAGAATTTTGTCGCGTACTACAACCTGCTCTTTTAACAAATTCAATGCTTTTTCGGACAGCATCTTTATAGTTTATTCTTTGTTTAACCCGTTGGAGGTGTTTTTGTTTTGATCGTCTGGGTGATCGTGTTGTGCCTCGACTCACAGCTTGCTGGTTAACCAAAGAATAACTTAATTTTCACTTTCACTGCACTTTCTGTTGTTTAGAAACCACAGAAACGCTTGATTTGGTAGCCTTGTGTTTTCTTTAAAACTCGAAGGACCAAAAAATGTAAATAACCTTACACTTTGTCACTGTTGATCGTACTGACTTGCAGCTCTCGCGAGCTGCTTCTTTTATTCTTTTCTTTTCATTGGTACAAATGTAAAACTTAAATTGTAAAATGTAATTAAAAATGTAATCTTTTAAAAATACTTATGCTATCGCAGACGATCATAAAAATGTCTATGACCGTCATAATATGCATCGCTGCATGTGGCGGTCCCAAATATCTAAAATAAGCCGTGCGGCTCATGTTCATTCTTATGTTATCGCAGACGATCATAAATATGTCTATGACCGTCATAAAAATGCATTCTGCATGTGGTAGTCCCAAGACTAAGATAAGCCGTGCGGGGTCATGTTCATGCTTGTGCCTGA
>JBAMBQ010001749.1:0-11031 GCA_037044495.1 Stegana nigrithorax | reverse complement strand
TTGAGGTTGTTTGTTGACCTGTTTCGACTGAGTAAACCTTGCTTTTAATTCTTTAAAAACAGGACAACCTCGGTAATTTGCAGTGTGATTGCCCGCGCAGTTGCTGCATTTTTTAACGTTTGCGTCTGTTTTGTTAAGAGGACAAGCAGCAGAAACATGAATATCGCCGCAGACAACACAAACTGGCCTTAATGTGCAGTAGGATCTTGTATGTCCATATTCTTGGCAATTTAAACATTGCACTGGCGCGTTACGCTTATGCGGCTCTTCTACGGTAATTCTGCGATGAAGCAGGATCTGGAGGTCATATATGGGGTGGGTAGCGTTTTTCTTGGCAGGCGCTGCGGGATTCTATCTTTATTTAGCATGTTTGTTACCTGCTTTACTTCAAAGCCCTTGTCTATGAGAGCTTGCTTTACCTCTTGAGAGTCTACTGATGATTCAATACCCTTGATGACAACTTTCAGTCCTTTGCAGCTTTTTAGTTGGTAAATATAATAGTTTTTCTTTGCATCATTAAGGTATTCTGCTATGGTACGATAGTTTTTTTCATCGTATAACTGGAGTTTTATTTCTTGGATGTTGCCCTTACGTAGTGAAACAACATGAAAATTGCTCCTAAGTTGCTGAATCGTTGAAATCAGTGACTGCGAGCGCTATTCACGTATGTATATTGGTGGTGGTTTAGACTGTTTAACTGTCTGGGTACCTACGATGCCATCGTTGTTGTTGGCGTTTGTGCTTAAAATTATTAATTTCCAGAGGAGATTTCGTATCATCAGTGTTATTTGGTATAATAGCTTTCGAATTGTTGCCATTTCCTTTTTGAGGGCTTCGTTTTCGTTTGCTAATTTGAACGTAGCGGTCAATGCCAGTCTGCATAGCCGCCTTTTTTTTATTATTAGCTTTTATTGTTGTTGACGTGCTAGGTTCTTGATCTCGTTTTGGGCCGTACGAGGGCGTTTTAGTATTTGGGCTGTTTATTGATGTTTCAGTATTATATTATTAATAATTTAAACAGTATAGTTTTTTTCGTTTGGCGTAAAAGATATATAAATATACACTTATTTTCCTTCTTCTTTGATGGTGTAGAGCTTAAAAGTGCAAAGAAAATTTCTGGCCGAATTTTGAACATTAATGTGTTATAATTTTTGTTATTTTATTTTATATTTTATGTTATTTTTTGTTATAATTTTGGGCCGTTTACACAAATGATTATTATACCCTGTACCAAAAAATGGTAATTATACCCTGTACCCTGTATGCAAATGTATGTAACGGGCAGAAGGAGGCGTGACAGACCCCACAAATTGTATATATTCTTTACCAGCATCGAAAGCCGAGTCGATCTAGCTGTCTGTCTTTCTGTCTGTCTGTCTGTATGAACGCACTGATCTAGGCAACAAAGTTCTTCGGTTTAATGATTCTTAATAACATCCAATCATATTCCTAAATATGGTAAATATCGGTTTACTATAACATATAGCTGCCATAGGAACGATCGGCCGAAAAGCAACATTTACTCAGAAAAACTTTTTTGTTTATTAAGATTATGGTTCCCAAATTTAGATTTGATGATTATAGGTAATATTAAATCATATTCCCGAATATTATAAATATCGGTTTACTATACCATATAGATGCCATAGGAACAATCGGCCGAAAAATCGCTTTTACTAAAAACAAAAATTTATTGTTTCTTGAGATATCCTTACATAATGAATACAAAATACTATAGGTAGTATAGTTATAGATTTTCTATAGTCGGTTACGCCCGACTATAGCCCTGCCTTTCTAGTTTTTTTCTTGAAAACAATGCGTATTCAAAGTGTTTTGAAATAGAGTTCATTGTTTTAATTTAATCATATATTTTACATTTAAAATAAAAACTTTATTTTTAACAGATATTTTAAATACGGAACATAATAAAGCATAATAACATAAAATGAAGAACCAAAATTCATAAACTTTCTTATTAAAGTAATAACTAACTACCTAGCAACCCTGTTAACGATTAGCTGTTTAGTGTCAAAAGTGTTAGCTACAAAAACAAATTACGAGCAATTATCAAATTCTAATTGATACCTTGTTCAAATTTTAATACAAATAATATAACTAAAATAGCCGTTTCCTTGATATTCCATGCAAAAAACATTACCACAAATCATGGTGTAATAAATAGTGCGCCGTCATATTGTATGCATGACGTCATAGAAAAATAGCTTTTTGTTTAGTCTATGTTTATCTACACTTTTGGGGATTACTAAAAAAGCTTTAGTTAAAATTTAAAAGTACATAATTGTTATTGTTAAAATTTAATCCAAGCGTTTGCTTCACTTATCAAAAAAATCGAAATGACTGATAACTACTTTACATATGATTGCCTTAATGTAAAAGGAAGAACGAAAAATAGATAGCAGAGGGTGATTTTTTGCCGCGCAGGGCAAGAAAGAGAGTTATTAATTATATTATAAGTTGCCGTGCAGGGCATAGAAAAAGAAAGAGAAAAAAAATGAAAAGTAGACACATTCATAACATATGGTTTTAAACACAATTGTTGATTTATTTAATTTAATTAATTTTATTTGTGCACTGTATTTCACTAATTGTGCCTTAATTGGCAGGTGCTGGCAGTTGGCCTGCCTGTGTATCGCGTTTAAGCATTTCAACCGATATGAAAAAAACTTGTAACGGTCTGGAGAGGCCGAGGTAAGACTCACCGTGCCCTGGGTCCATCACAGAAATTTATAAAGGAATATCTGTGCGTGGGTGGCGTACTAACTGTGAAAACTTTTCATATGAAATAATTACTCGTTAAATCGATTCAATATAATTTATTCCTGACTATTTTCTTTTTACAAAGTATTTCACTTTTTATTATAGACTCTTGATTTTACTTTATTCTAATCTTATACTATTCCGTCGTGACTTCCTTCGGTGTTGCTATTTCATCTGGGTTGGGAACGTCTCGGCGGCCAGTGATCCTGGTAAGTGCTTCGCTTGTTGGTACGCTAGGCGGTGACCCTTTGTGGCACTTCTGCGGTCGCGGCGTGGATTTATATCTGTAATGATACGATTAATGCTCTGCCGAGCGGGGATTTGCTTACTTATAATTCTTCTTTTCTGCTGCTATTCTTAGTAGTGTAATGATTTGGGGTCGTTTCAAACTTTATAAATTAATATGTACTTATAAGTTAATAAATTAAAATAAGGAATATTATTAAAAAAGAGTAGAGTTTTTCCCTTCGTGGTAAAAACATAGGATCATTTAGTAATTCCAATGAGAAATTGAGAATGTCATAAAAAATTGAGAGGCATTTAGAAAAACGGAAAACCTAATCGTATATCATCACTCTGTTGGTGGGTGAGTGAATGAAAGGGAATGCCCATGAAGAAGGTGGACAACTCTATAATACATGATCCCTAGAGTCAAAAATATTACCTACAAAAAACAAATTAATCGCAATTATCAAATTCTAATTGATGCTTTGTTCAAATTTTAATTACATTATTCAGTCCATGCAAAAAACATTACCACAAATCATGGAAAATTGAAGGTGACGCCAAGGTGTTACAGAAATCGGACCACTCTGATTATCGTTTGGTGGCTTTCTCATTAGTGCGCCGCCATATTGCATGTATGACGTCATAGAAAAAAAAATTTCTTTCCAACAGCAATTTTCGAACCACCGAACAGGCATTGTGTAGAAATAAAAAAAACTTTCACCGTCGCTTTACCAATTGCGCTACACCGCGTACTTACAATACGCTGCGTAAAACGTGTTATGAATTATTTTTTGATAATTTCGCGTAATCGTCTTTGCTTAAAATATCGGCAGAAAATTTCGGCTGAAAATAGACATTATTAAATGTCAAAATTTAAAAATAAAAAAATAAGGATTCTTTCCGAAAGTAGTTTTCGAACTATAGAAGAGGCGATGAATACAAATAATGAAAAAACTCTCCCAGTCGCTCGACCTATTGCGCTACATCCCATACTTAAAAAATGCTGCGTAAAACGTATTATGAATTATATGTTTATAATTTCGAGTGAAAATTTTTGCTTAAAATTTCGGCTGAAAATAGTGAGGCAATGCTGATTTTAGTCAATAGTCCAGCTTATAGAAATTTTTAAATGTCAAAAAAAAAAAAAACAAGAAATATACATATATACAATTATGTTAAGTCCGAATTATTATTGAAACACATCAAAAAAGAGGACAAAATAATAACCAAGGTCAGTTACGCGACCGACGATATTACAATGCCAGAGATCGTGGACGCGGTTATATTAATAACAATAACAGAAGTGGAGACACAAACAATGACAGAAACGTACGCTCTATACAAGATAGCGCGAAAATAAACAAACCCCCAGGTCCAGTAAGAAAAATTGAAATAAATAAAAGTAAAATCTACAAAACTAGATCAGCACTAATCAACGGGATATTAACATTTCTAGTTGATACAGGTGTGGATATTTCTATAATTAAAAACGGATAAGTAATAAAGTAGACACTTCCCAAACTACAAGCCTTAGGGCATAGGAAAAAGGTTAAAGAACACCATAGGAAAAGTCGTAACCGATTTAAGACTTGCAAATTTCCCAGTAAAACATAAATTTCTTGTAGTTAGAGAATTTCCTATTCTTTCAGACGGAATAATCGGACTTAATTTTGTGAAAAAACACAATTGTATATCACATTGTCACAAAGATCAAGACTGGTTAATTTTAAGACCAGACGACTACTATGAAGGTATTGCAATACGAATGCAAAATCCACCATGCATTAACACAATAACGATCCCGGCCAGATCTGAACTAATCAGAGCCTGAAAACCGAGGTGCAAATTCTAAAATAGAATATTGGTTGCTAACACAATAGCGACTAGCACCAATTAGCTCTTTAGAATTATAAATACTATAAATTCCCACGCAATTATATAAAACCCACAGTTAAAAACTGAAACCATGAACGTCTATGAAGCTATTAGTAAAAATAGCACAAATAATAACAGCCTTAAGCTGCAAAAACTGTCCGAAAAATTTCCTGACTTCATTAAGCCAGAGTTAAAAAAAAACTATGGAATATATCGACCTATTCGCTTTAGAAACCGATAAAATATCAGATAATAATTTCTATAAGCAAAAGTTTCATCTAAAAAATGACGAACGTACATAAAGCATTATAGAATACCACATACACACTAGGAGGAAATAAAAAGATGACACAGTGAAACCATCAGCTTCTGAGTACAACAGTCCAATACTGTTATTACCAACAAAATTACCACCAGGCAGCATTGGATTATCCCCATCTAAAATTTCATCCAGACAAGTGCACATTTTTCAGCCATGAAGTGACATATTTAGGACATAAATGTACCAATAATCGCATTCTTCCAGTCGATAGAAAATTCGAAATAAACAACTAAACAACTAAAAACACGCACGAGATGAGATGTTCTAAAACAAACGTATGTGAAGCGTTGCAAATTAAGAAAAACAGCGCCAAGCTAGCAACCGCGACTGTATTAAATATATAAAAATAAAAAGATAATTACCAAAAATATATATATATAATAACATTATCATCAATCCAAAAATGCAGTTGGATCAATTATTCCAACTGTTTGAAAATTTAGCAGGTGAAAATGGATTGCATAAGCTGCAGCAGTCACTAAAAGAGAAAATATTTGAAAAGACCATGGTCTCAGAATACAAAGAAAAAGGAAATAAAACTTTCAAGAAACTAATAATAGCACTGACGCCAAAAATAACAAAAATTTTTACCAACGATGTTTACGAGAAAGAATTAAGATAAATATTGCAAACAGTACACAAAAAAAGCTGGCGATCTAATACAAAAACAAAAAATATTGACAAAAAAATATTATGTCAAAAAGTCTAATGAAACAAAAATAGAACTAGAAGATTTAGTCTTAATTCAGAATGTAGGACATAACTTAGATATTATATAAAGGGCCCTTTCTCAGTTATAAGCATACATGATAGAAACAATACAACAGTAAGCTTAAATAAAGACAAAACAGTGACAATTCATAATGATAGACCTAAAAATTACAATAAATAAGCAACCAAAAAAAAGTTATGTGCCTCACTCATATAAGCACACAATTAAAGTGAAACTGCTGCACAAAATCTGAGGAATGAAGCGATTCACTATTGCACTCCGTTGTCACCGGTGCATAGTAGTAGAACATCGGCAATAATAATTACAGATATCATTACTAATAAATATATTATCTGTAATATGAGTGACCAATATTACTGGCGTACTGTCACAATGTGGTCAACAACAACAACATTCATATAAAAATGTTCTCTGTTTTCTGATGTTTCCATCCTTGTTAGTAACAGCAATGCAAAACAAAGATTTTTTTACAGCAATAGAATTAAAAAAATGTGTTCTATGCACGCTCGAGAATTTTAGAAGCCCCCAATATGGAATGTCGGTACCGATCAAATAGGAAATCGTCAATACAGATGGTACTGGCTGGTCCGAACAGACACTGTAGAATAGATTCTGCTACAATCCAATCTCACTTTGAACAATTCTCCACTGCAAGAACCCCATATGCTGACTGGCCAAACCACCTTGAAGGTACTACACCACAGCCTGATTCCTCAGCTTCCCTAGTCGCCCCGTTCACCGAATTGGAGAACTCAACTTTTCTCAAGAGATACTCTAACACCGCTCCAGAGCCTGACGGTTCAACGTACCATGACCTTCGACGAGCAGACCCGGGCTGCCGTGTCCTAACAGCACCGTTCAATTCAACTTGGCGAAAATTATCAAATAACTGGCTAAATCATGGCCCAGCATCTCCCAGCGTGCCAGCGCCGAACTTGTAAACTTATCGCCCTCACAGGGTGGTGGCGGCCTGCTACCTCTAGCAGACACATACGATCTGCTCACTGTAGCCCACAGATATAGGCAGATTTCTAAAGAAATCGTTTTCCGACAGAATTAAGCAAGCAACCTTATCCGACAACCTCAGCATCCCGCGAGCGGCTGCGCGAGAATCATTTTGGTCACGAGTTCGAACCTCCGTAGGGCGCCCCAGATCAAAGATACACCCAACCTGGAAATAGAATGACGCTGATGAACAACTTTAATATCTTTTGGAACCGATGAAGAGGTCACCACGCCGGCACAACACCACCGAGCTGCCGACGCGGTGCGACAGGCGCTAGTTAAAAATTACGGCAACACACTATTCGCCAGTAGTGACCAGGGCAAGGTCTTCGACATAACGAGAAGATTTCCAGTTTCAAATCATTTCCTTCGAGCGAGAAAATTCACTAGATGGCTCGCGCCAGGCTCGATGTATTACCACTAAACGTAAACATGAGATGGCTTAGGGGCAACGACAAACGCTGTCGCAAATGTGGCGCCCCCTAGAAACCTAACCTCACGTGCTAAATCACAGCGCTCCCCACTCTACTGCTCGTCAACTTAGGCATAACAATGTCCAAAACTGCCACGTGAAAACCATTCACCGACCAGGAACTATCACGGTCAACCGGACGGTCCAGGGCACTCGGGGTGAAGGACGATCCTTGAGACCAGATATAGGTATCCGCAGGGACGATGACCGCAGTCTTATAATTATTGACGTCTGCGTACCATTTGAGAATCGGTAGCAAAATCTAGCAAAATATAGACAGTTGGCGAATCAGACGGCGGATGAGCGGTATAACGTCAAGCTCGAAGCCTTCATCGTCGACTCCCTGGGAGGCTGGAACCGGAGAAATGAAGCTATTTTCACGCTCCTTGGCGTAAATCATAGTTATGCAAGCCTTATGCGAAGACTCATGGTCAGCGATACAATCCGCGGGTCCCGTCAAACATGTTTCGGGAGTAAGATAATATCGATCCCGCATCAATAACACCGAAGGCGATAACGTCAACGCACAAAACACTGCGTAAAGACATCTGAGATAACTCCTGTGATAAATCCTATTAATAGTTACCTTGACACTTTTATCTCT
Source organism: Stegana nigrithorax (assembly GCA_037044495.1). Classification (NCBI taxonomy): domain Eukaryota; kingdom Metazoa; phylum Arthropoda; class Insecta; order Diptera; family Drosophilidae; genus Stegana; species Stegana nigrithorax. The sequence goes on along the minus strand of JBAMBQ010001749.1, from coordinate 3,014 downwards.
ACTATTTTAATTAGTATCTAAGTTACATAGTGATACTTACATCAATGTTAGCAATGATCACGTTGTCAAAAAATTCTAGTCATCACACTGGACGTAATCTATATACTTAGTTAATAACCAACGAACAACTCTCAACACATAAAGTTTCCAAATGTGACCGACTAATTTATAAATATTGATCAGCGATCTAATACTCTCCTTAGCTTAGAGTGACCATAACGTGTAATGTCCTTAGCCGTAAGCAATCTCAACAAATTTGTAACCTCTATAGGAGTAGGTCATGTGCCATTTTTTCTTTTATGTTTTTTTCTACTGCCTCGATCGATCAGTTTTACAGCTGTATCCCAATGAAGAGATTTGTTATTGCTGTACAATAATTGTTTTAACTCTGCTTGGGCTTTTTAATGCGCTGCCGTAGCCTACTTCTTCGAGTTGCTTTTTGATTCTTCGCACTCTGTTTTCTCTTTTTTGTGCCGGTTCCGATTTTGGGTTATCCAAACCGACATTACTTTTGGTCACTGTATCACTTTGCACGTATCACTTTTTTTAGCACCACTTCACCCTACTCCCTCAGTTTTCCGTGTTGTTGTCCATTTTTGGTTGATTATCCTTTGCCTGTTGGTTTGCCGCTGCTTTATTCCATCTGATCGTATCCGGCATTGTTGTTGCGGGGTCACACTTCATTTAACCTAGTAATGGACTTTAGTAATGAGTAGAACCAGTACCGAGGATTGCTTTATAGAATAGTGTTTTGTAGACTGTTAGCTCTGAGAAGAGCTGTGAGGTCTCTTGATGTTACACTTTTGTACTGATCATACACGAATTTAGCTCTTAGAAGAACTTTTTGAATCTTATCTTAGCCTTATGTTAGCCAATTGTTAGATAAATTGGCACGATTATTCTATTAGAATTATTAGAATTATCACAAAGATGATCTTTTTAGTATTTGGATTTTAATATTATTATTTATTTTTTGCGGCCGTATTAGTAGTTGATCTAATTTTAAAATTATACGCATTGCATATTTTTTTCCGTTGAAATATATTACAACTAGATTAATTATTTAAATTTCTGTTACACTACTAAGAATTTTTTTTCCAATGGCTAGCGATAGCCATATATAAAATAAGAGAAAACCCAGCTCCGGTCTATGAAGCTAATTGGCACCATCGCCAATTGCCATCACAGCCATATGACCGTGAAGAAGCTTTAGAAGCTTGTAGAAACCATCCCTACAATTTCCCGTTCATATACTTCTTGTACAAAAGAAGACGTGACATGGGCATGGAAAATAATAATACATTGCCCGCGACAGTTTCTTACTCGAAACTAGGGCATAACTAATAACTAATAAAGGTATTAACAAAAAAAGAAATTCACGTAAAAGATTCTGAGTTCGCAAAAGAGCAACAGAATCAAGAATTTGAGGAAAGACCTCCTACAGTATCTAAAACAAAAACAAGAAAAAACAATGGCTGAGCAAATAGCCTAAGACAGGGAATATATGCGGCAGGTATCTGCGACTATTCCCGAATTTGATGGCAAAAAGCAATCACTACAAAGATTTGTGACAGCTTTAAAGCTAGTCAACAGGACAAAAGGGACTCAAGAAGATCTTGCAGTCGAAATAATAAAGTCAAAAATAATAGGCCCAATTTTGTGCAAAGTACAAAATGAAACAACGATTTTAGGAATCGTTCATAAATTAGAGGTGACTGTTAAGGGCGAGTCACCAGATGTCATTAAAGCTAGGCTGATGAATACTCAGCAAAGAGGCAAAACGGCATCACAATATATGTCCGAGGTGGATAATCTTCGTAAGTCACTCGAATCAGCTTACATAGACGGTGGTCTTGACCCCGATAATGCGGATCTATTCGCAACTAAAGAATCCATCTCAGCTATTACAAAAAATTGCGAGCACAAAGAGCTACGTTTAATATTGCAGGCTGGAAACTTCAGTACATTCAACGATGTTATGGGTAAATACATACACTGTAGCACGGAAATGACTGGAAGTACCAGCGCCATATTATATCAACGCAATAAAAATAATTACAGAGGTAACAATAATAGAAATAACTATCGAGGCAGAAACGGCCGTGGTAGTTATTATAACAATAACAGTTACCGAGTAATAGAGGAAATTTAGAGGAAATTTCCGCGGCAACAACCGAGGAAGGAATAACTCCAACCGAGGTAATAGCCAAAACCAAAACAATAACAGAAATGGTAATGTGCGAGTTACACAAGGTAACTCGGAAAACCAACAACTACCCTTAAGTACTCAAAATCAATAAACTGGCCAATCCATGCTCTAAATCTCAACCTTAACATTTTCATAAAACTTAAAAATGAAAATACAGGAAAATTGCTTAATTTGTTAGTTGATACAGGTGCCGACATTTCAATTCTAAAAGAAAATTTAGATATCTTTAAAAATGTTGATCAGAATATAATAACCCAAATTACAGGAATTGGAGATGGTTCCGTCAATTCAAAAGGGTTAGCGTTTGTAGAACTCACCACAGGTAAATACATAATTCCACATAATTACCACATTGTTCAAGGAAACTTCACAATACCTGGTGATGGCATTATAGGTATAGATTTCATAAAAAAGTTCAATTGTCAGTTAGACTTTACACCTAACAGTGACTTATTAATACTTCGACCTAAAAACTTAAAAAATTCAATTACGGAGTATACAGATAACACATAATAGTGACGATAACAACACATACTACCTGCACGTTCAGAAGTTATACGTCAAGTAAACATATCTTCAACTGAGGACCAAGTCCTCATACCAACTCAAGAAATTGAAAACGGTGTCTTCATAGGAAATACCATTTCCATCACAAATAATACATTCATTCATATATTCATTTATATATCAACAAATTCAAATAAATTTATCGATTTAAACAAAATCAAGTTTGAAAAACTTGATAATTACGAAGTAGTCAGTCAGATTAATGAAGCAAGAAAAGACATAGTAATGTCTAAATTAG
>JBAMBQ010001741.1:0-23026 GCA_037044495.1 Stegana nigrithorax | reverse complement strand
TGTGTTTGTGTTTCTCTCCTTTGCTATGCATGTGCTGCTCGCACTCATGCTTTGATTACAATCACTTGTCTTTATTTTGATTTCGGTTTTTTTTTTTGTGTATGCGCTTTTGATGAGATTTCAAATGATATTGTTTCCCTTTCTGCCTATTCATATGCTGCTCTCACTAATGCCTAGTGTGAAGTTTGTCTATTTTAGAGTGTATTTTTGACGTTTAATGAATGAATCCTTAACTATGCAAGACATTTTTTATGAGTTTTTTTGCATTATTTAATATGTAATAATAGCGCATGTTTATATTATTACACTACATTTTTTAATTATAATTAAATGATTATTATTCATATAAATTAATACAAATTATATAAAAATCCTTAGATTTCCATATTTATCCATTCATATTGCTCAATTTATTAAATGCAGACACCTGTCAAAGATCGAAATAAATAGTCCAACAAATATTCATATTTGGCGTAGCCGGTTTAAACTGTCTTCATTTAATATTTTGCGCACTCCACTACAATCTGAACGATCTGGTGTTTCGATGAACGCCAGTTCAATTGAATGCATTGCAAATTTAAATTCCGTATGAACTATATAATCCCAACATATTTTGATAAATTTATTTTTCAGAGTTATTTTCACAAATAATGAGAAATTTCTGCAAAATATTCTAATTGGCTTTTACTTTTTTCATGCACACAGCCAAAGCGTGATGAAGCAGCTTTGAGAAAATATATGCCCGTAACAACAAAGAAGTAGAGCCAATATTTTATAAAAAGCAAGAAATATTAAATAGCTTGACAATTGAAACTTTGAAATCATGACAAATTCGCTTATTAGTGTGTGTATATACACATACTGCAGGTGTTGCTGTCCAAATGCTTACATAAATTGAATACGACAGCCTTTTATACCAGGCACACATGAAAAGCAGAAAGAAGCAGCAGCAACACAAATATTTTCATACCAGGCACTCATAAAATGTAGCAAGCAAAAATATAGTCTGCTGCAAGAAATTTGCACACTCGTCTAATTCAACAACAACAACATTCATGGATTGCCTAAAAAATGGCAATCGCCACGCACATGACAACTAGAAAAAATAAGCAACAACAAATGTAAGCATTCGGCAAGCCAAACAACTACAATCAAAAAAAATATATATGCCGCCTTACGATAAAGTCCGGGTAACACGCCATCTTACGGCAGGGTCCTGGCGACAGGAACCAGGTGCAAACTTTTTCAACGGGGTCTTGCGTCTTCTTATTATACATATTCTCTGCTTATGACATTTCTCAATTCCTCAATGGCATTATTAAATGATCCTATGATTTTACCCCAAAGCGAAATACTGAATAAAAACTAGATAGGCAGGGCTATATTCGGGCGTAACCAACCATAGAAAACCCTGTACCAGAGAATATTTATAATAAGAAGACGCATGACCCCGTTGAAAAAATTTGTACGTGGGTCCTGAGCCGAGGACCCTACCGTAAGATGGCGTGGGAACTGGATTCTACCATAAGATGGCATATATTTTTTTCGGTGGTAGTTGCATGTGTGTGTGATGATGGTCTTCATATACACAGCGTTTTTTGATTGTAGTTGTTTGGCTAGCCGATTGCGCATATACGTTGTTGCGCTTGTTTCTTTTTCGGTAGTTGTCATGTTTGTGTATGTATGTGGTGATTGTCTTCATATACAAAGCATTTTTTGTGGCGATTGACATTTTTTAGAAGTTTCATTTGTGAAGCTACAGTCGAAACTCGATAATCCGAACAATGATTACTGGCCCAATTCGGACTATCCAATATTTAGGATTTCTGAATTGTTTTAATATATGCAACTTTATTAAAGAAAATCACAAGGGTCAATGAAAAAATAATAATTAATTTATAAGTTGTATATAAACATATAAATATTAAAATTTTTTACTTTTTAAGTGGAAGACATAAGGAAAACATGTAATTCGGATTAAAGAATTGCTATTAATTCGGATTACAGTGTAGCCGATGCATGAAAAAACCCTGTGAATTACTGTATTTTCGGATCAGCAAGTAGTCGGATTATCAAGTTTCGACTGTAGTTCATTTTTCTCGCTTTTTATGAAAAATTAGCTCTTCCTCTTCATTGTTACAGGCATTTAAATTCTCAAAGCTGCTTCTTAGCACTTTGACTGTGTGAATGAAAAAAGTCAAAGCCAATTAGAATATTTTGCGCTAATTATGCATTATTTGTAAAAATAAGTGTGTGCAAAATATATTTATTTAAATATGATGCAATTATTCAGTTCATTTGGAACAAAAATTTGACATGCATTCATTAGAACTAGCGATCGATCGAAACACCAGTTCGTTCAGATTGTAGTGGAGTGCGCAAAATATTAAATAAAGACAATTTAAGCCGGCTACTAAAGGTGTCAAACTATCGATGGTCACACCATCGATAGTTTTCGATATTTTTAAAAAAACTATCGATATTATCGCGATAGTATCGTTAAAGAAGAAATGAAAAAAAAATCTTTAATGGAATCTGCAAAAATATTAATTATGTGTAATATGGACTCATTATGCGTTTACACAACTGTGGTGTATCATCTATCAAATTTTCTTACCGTCAGCCATCTCGAAAACTGTACTAACAATACGCCTTCAGCACTACATGCACCACCCGCACAATTAGCACTACCTGCTTAATCAGCACCACCACCGAAAAAATGTAAAATTGAACAAAATTTAACTATTTTAACAAATAGAATTTTCGGAGGGGAAATTACCTGCGCATCGAATGTTCCATAGAAATTTTAGTGATGAAGTTCACAATGTTACATTACAAAGCGACTATCGATAGTATTTTAAAACCATCGATAGTGTTTGAAAATTAAAACTATCATTACATATTGAATAATGCCAAAATGCGCAAAAAAAAATGTCTGATATTTAACATTAATTCATTACTTATCAAATATCAAAAATCTACCCTAAAATAGACAAACTTCACACTAGGCCTAATGCGAGCAGCATACGAATAGGCAGAAAGGGAAACAATACCATTTGAAATCTCATCAAAAGCGCATACACAAAAAAATAAAAACCGAAATCAAAATAAAGACAAGCAAGATGGCATTAAGCAGTTTGACTGCCTGATTTTGTCATTTCAATTTAGCATGCGGTTTGTATGAGATGCGCCTTCTTAGTATATATATTCTCGGCAAACAGTACTATTACAACTGTTGCCACGTCGCAAAAATTGGGACCAGTTCCGGTTAATCTCACCAACGGACCATGCAGGACCGGGACCAAGACGCAGGATTTTACGTCATTGCTCATCACAGTATTCAGTGTTGTTGATGGGGAATTGGGTTTGCATAGTGCGAAAATCTTTCTATTTCATTATGATACAATGCACTTTTTCTCTCTCTACCTGCCTACTGCTGCTAAATCTAAAAACTTAAGAAGTAGCTTGTTACAAGTGATTGTACTTAAACACACACGCACTGTGCGAAGATAAATTTGCGACAGCTAAAAATATGAAGCGTGCGAAATTATTAAGTGAAGCAATAGATCAAATTGATTATTCTCAGTATATATACTCTCTTGCGTTTTTTCAGCAGGTTACTCTATTTGGTAGCTGCTTACATAATTTATATGCTCAAAAAACAAATTTTTACAGTGTTCGTGGTTTTTGAATCACCGTTAAATATTTCTATTTTAGCAAATATAGCATATGATATAGATATATGGTAATGTGTGCTTGAGTTAGAAAGAATGGTTTCGTGCTCTGCAAACTCTATACACTTTCAGTGACGCTAAACATGTTCTAGGGAACGTTTCTTTCATATGAAATTGGATAAATAGTTGTCGAACCCTTTAGTTTTGTCTATGGCGACAACCCTTGGCATGAACAATTCCCACTCACACATAAACACATACTACTCCGTCTGAGGATTTAGTGTAACTCAGTGTTTATTAAAATATACGCGCAGCAATTGTTAGATTTGTGCACGGTGAATGTAAGTTGGAGTTCGTAATTAATCAAGCTTTATTAAAACGTAGCAGTAAAAAGTCATAATTAAATATAAGCAGAATGTTATTAATTATATAGTCAAAATTGGTTGGAACAAAAAGTAAATCGATTTGTAGTAGTTGATTGTGTAATTTTTTTTTTAATTGTGAACTTTTGTAGATTATTCTAAATTCTTACAACTAAAAGATTACCGATTTTTTATTACCTATTTGTAATTTAAAAATGATTAGCACAAAGAAAAATTATAAACCATTAGTTTTAATTATTGTAAATAAAATTAAACTTCGTTACATAACCTCATCCCACGTAAATATAAAGTCTTCATCGCACATAAATGTATACGAATGTAAAACCTTTTAACAAAAAAGTATTTCTTCTTTCTAGAAGTTTAATTATGGCTTTTGCTCTTATAAACAATGCCCTGCGTCACCAATTGACCCAAAAATTGTCATGCTTATCGCCTCAAATTGGAAGTATTGCCTCTGTTCACACTCTGGATAAAATCGGTAAACGCGAAGTCGTTGGTTATGGCTGGAACGGTACCGCTTGCTACGCAGATCGCGTCGACTATCCGCTACCAGCCGTTAGGTTTTGTGAGCCCAACAATGAAATCATTGCCCTCCGGGAGAAGGAAAAGCAAGATTGGAAGAAGCTAAGCCACCAAGAAATTAAAGCACTCTATCGCGCCAGTTTCTGCCAAACTATTGCGGAAGTTAAAGCCAGTACTGGCGAATGGAAAATGCATTTTGGTATTGCATTGCTATTTGCAAGTGCTGCAATTTGGATAGCTGTCTTAATGAACTTATTTGGTGAGAGACAAAAGGATATTTTTACAATTTATACAATTATTTATTTTTCTCTATTGAATTTAAAGTATACGACGAGCTGCCTATCTCATTTGATGAAGAACATCAGAAGGCACAATTAAAGCGTATGATTGATTTGGAAATAAATCCTGTTACTGGACTTGCTTCTAAGTGGGATTACGAAAATAAAAAGTGGAAGAACTAATTCTATTAGATTTATTACTTTAAGTTTCCAGACTTGGTGAAATCTCATTGATTTATGTAAATGTAGTCATTTGCAGAATTAATTTAAACAAATTTAATTACTGTTCAAATAATAAATAAAATTATTGAGAAACGTATAATTAGCTATTTTCAATTTCTTAAACACGTGGTGGCCGCAGATTTAAAATAAGCAAAATATGACGGCGTGAAAGACAAAAAAAATCACACTCGAGCAGAATCACTACAACGAAAGAGAGATTTCGACTTTTGCTCAAGGACTCAAGGAGTCCTGACCGACTGCAAACCTGAAGTTAACTTCGAGTTTTAAAATTAAAATGAGGCACTTACATAACTAAATGGTTAGAGTAAGTTAAAAGCAGAAGTGTGAAGCAACTTTATCTAAAGTGAGAGTAATGTTATTTATTTTATTGATTTTGAGTTAAGTAAACCGTCAATGTTATCTCATACTATTAGTTACTGCAATTTATATTGTTTATAATTTATTTTATTTTTATTAATGTTTATTTTTTGTGAATGAAACATACAAAAAAATCATTTGATATTTACGACCTGGAAGTTGAGCTCAAAACACGTTTGAAACATCTGATCTATCCACTTAAAACGGTTCTGGATGAGTCCATTGGCGCTGCATTCTGGTTTGCGGCTTATAATGAAATCGAATTTGCACCCAGCCCACGTGTCTTCCTCATTGGCAGCAGCGCAGATGAGCTGTTTGGCGGCTATAGACGGCATAGAAATGCCTACTATCATTGCCCAGAAAAGACGCCAGAGGCACGTGAAGCTGCTGTGCGAGCTGAATTGGAAGTTGATTGGGCCCGCATACCTTCGCGAAATTTGGCACGCGACGATCGTGTTATAGGCGACACGGGCGAGACATCGCGCGCGCCCTTCATTAAGGAACATCTTGTGCAATTTGCGCGCAGTCTGACAGCGAATCAACGCTGTTGCTTTGATCTACCCGAGGGCATGGGTGATAAACTCTTTTTGCGTTTGTATGGCTATCAGCTTGGCCTGCGTGCGTGTGCAAGTCTGAGAAAGCGTGCCATACAATTCGGCTTTCGTATTTTGCAGTGGAATGCGGAGATAAACATGGGCATTTGTTTGGAGTTCTGGAACAAGTATCGCAAATCGAAAATAGCTTCGGCAAATAGAAGCGCCAAGCGAAGCAAGGACCGTGAAACGCCTGTAAATGAGAAAACGAACGACGCAGGCGACGTCGACGAAGATGATTCCGTATCGGAACTGCCGCTTGCAAGGCATTATAAAAGCATGCAAATTTCACAGCAAACTCGCAAAAACTGCGATGATTTATTAACTGAATAATTTTTCAATCCACATTTGTAAAAATCAAAAACATAGTTTTAAACCTCAGCCATTAAGTGGACCCAATGATCTCCTTCATATATGTATATGTACATATTTACATACTTTTTTTTTGTAGCTTACAGTGTTAGCTTATAAAGCTCAGCTATATATATATTTTTTTTTTATCTACGTAAATAAAATATCCTTAGCCGGGCAATGCGGCTTTGTATATGACAGCCAAGCAGCGTTCCATTTCATTCAAGAGCACCTGTGCGCGCTCCTCTTTGTTGAGGTCAGGTTGGCAGGATTTTGAAGTATTTCGATTTCGCTCCGTATATTGGCTAAACGCAGATGCAACTGCATTAGATCACTAACATGTGATTTTTTTGCACTCTGGTCAGCCGTTTTGTCGTGCTTCCGATTTAATTTCTCCTCTTCACCAGACACCTGTACCAATGAATTTTCTTTGTCGGTATCCTCATCAGCATCGCTTAAGTAATCCAACTCAAGGTATTCTACACGCTGCTGCAGATAACGAGCCTCCGCCAGCAATGTACGTATATGCGCAGCAAGCGTGCGCGCCATCTGTCGGCTATTGAGATCGCAGGCCAACTTAATGCGTGCTTCCAGATGTTGCTCCACCCAATCACGATCGTTATCACTTTCGTTATCCATGGCATCCAGACATGCGTGTAAAAGAATCGTAAACAATCCACGCAGTTTGCTGTGGAATCCACATTAAGTGCATCCTTCTCCTGTTTGATTGTTGCCTACAGATCAATGAGTGCCACCTCAATGCGTTCAAGTATGTGTACGTCATCGTCCTGCACTGTAGTAACCACGAAAACAGCCTTAAGCTCTTTAAATAGCACCTGATCTACATAGCCAAAGACAACCGTGGGAAAGCTAATTAGATATTATTGATTGAGGTTAGGTGAGGTAGAAGAACCAACAAAACGAGTTCATATGCCAGATAAATATTATTTTGCTTGTTTTTATAAACATTTTTGACGATTGAAGAGGTTTGCATAAGAACTACACATTAATACAAATACAGTATATATCGCTTAAGTGCGACTCTAGTTAATTGCATTTTCCGCATAAATGCAAGACATGTTATGCAATTTGTTTTTTATGTAAATCTTTCATAGAAAATGGATCCCTTGAATGCAAACCGATTAAATGCATGTTTGGCATAATTGCAATTAGTTATCATCATTTGAAAATGAAATTTCATACAATTCTGATTGCATAAATGCAACGCCATCTACGTTGGGCTTTTGACTTAATCAATCAGTCAGGCGTGATTTTATAAAAATATTTTACTTAGAATAACAATTGATTTTCAGAAATTTGAGCTAATAAAATGAGAAACAAAATATAACAGGTTAAAGACAAGAAAAAATTAATAAAAGGTTATAATAGTGGAGTGCCTCAAAAGGAACTGATTCAAAAATACAAAATCCGGTAAGAAATACAAAATCTGAATGTATCTGCATTTTCGAGTCTGCACTTATGCGATATGCACTGTATTCTCATTAATTTATTAAGACGTGATGCAAGTGCAAACCAACATAAAAAATCAATCGCGTTATGTTTTTTTAAGTCGTTCATTCCAATTAGCCCAGTATTTTTCTGATTTTAAATTATGAAACCCGTCATGAGCTTTGACATGATGTGGGCGATGCTTCTTTTTTTGTGAGCTAACCGGCGTCCCAAATCCTTTAATGTTTACCAAATTGGCTTTGGTTACAGCTTGCTTTAATTTTTCATTCGATTCGTCTTTTGCATTAGTCATTTTCATGCAAATTATCAGGAATATAAACAGTCGAAGCAACTGGCAAAACATTTTATAAATATTTTATATTCCATAATTTTTAATAAAATTCAATATGTTTACCAGTGTTTGCGTTACCATTCTTTAACTTTATTTTAAAACAAATGTCACTATTATGTCTTTATCAAAGGGAAGTTGTCTTTTTATATAACCATTTTCTGAAATTGATTTGTTTTATTACTTCTCGGTTTTTATGAAAATACTTTTAATAGCCATAAACTGTTAAAATAAATGAAATTATACTACGTTCGTATATTGTCCGTATATGCTAGAGATGGCCGCGGGCCTCCTTTGTAAGGCCCGGCCCAGCCCGAAATAATAATATACTTAAATATATGTAAGGAGTGTTATTTAGGAATACATATATTTTAATATGATATTTTCTTAAATCTAAATACAGTTACCGAAATCATGTACATATTCTTATATAGGAACAAAATTTTATCTCTAAATTAGAACTTTAGAGCCTGGTGCGCTTCTTCGTTCAAAATGATTCCTGACGTAGAAAAAATGCGTTCGCTCGTTCGAAATGTGCTTAAGTGTAAATCGAGTTCGGGCCTTTTTTGTGTCTTCCGGACCTATCAGGCTTTTAACTTAGGCCCGAAGCCCGAACGATAAAACCCCGATTATAATTCTGAAGCACTAAACATGTAGTTTTCAGGAAGAGGCCCGTGGACCACGAAGCCCGGCCCGGCCCGGCCCGTGCCCATCTCTAGTATATACATCTACACCATTCATTTCAAAATGAGAGTAGTAAACTTCAAATTGGGATAATAAACTTCAATATGAGAATAGTAAATTTTTTCATTATGATATTTCCTATTTTGATTTAATTTAAAACAATACAAAATATTTTAAATTAAATTTATTAATATAGCATATTTTCTAGGTTATGAGCTTGAACTTGGCAACTTTCTTGAGAGCTCCCTTTTTTCTCTACCACAGACCCAAAATTTTCAAATTTTCATTAAACATTGCCCTATATGGACCAAGTCTGAGTATCCGGTATCACGAAATTCCTGCTACCGAAAAACTTCTTAAATTTTACTATGACAAGGTGGTTCACCAACATTCACCATTGCTTCACGAAGACAATTTTTCATCCACTGTTTTGCATCTTTTCTTGAACGAACCTCTTCTTATTTGATAATAAACAAATCCTACCATGCTTATGCAGCCTATTACGTGAACATTAGCACCTGAAAGGAACCAGCTGCTATAAGTTGGAAGTAGTTAGTTTCAATATATTTTTTCTCAATTAAAATTACCTAAACGTTCAGTATTGGAGAAATACAATACAATATGCGTGTTTTTGAGGGTTTTATTTTACTTAAGTTGTATTTGTAAATGTCTTAATTAAAAATGGTTAGTATTGGCTTATGGTAACTAAAATAAGAAATATAAATTTTTGACTTTACTGTATTTAAATTTGTATGAAAAACTGCATCTATAGTAATGGAATTATAAGTTTTTGGGGTTTCTAGAGAATTGCTCATATTGAAATGAAAAACGTCAAATAAAAATTTCGGTAGGGCTTACGACTGTGGCTTTGAAAAATTTGTATTAAAATCTCCATTCTAATTGGTGTTAGATAGAGATTTTTACCCAATGCTGTGCACTAGAGGTGTAAAACTATCGATGGTCAGACATACTGGTTCACCGTCGATGGGGTCATGCGACTCTGCTCACCAGCCAGCCACATCCCAATTAATATTATTTTCACTAAATTTAAACTGTATAACTTTACCTTTGCTTTTTAATAGTTTTCAATAAATTCATAAAAATTTGTCACTCCTTCATAGTCTGTTTACTCAGATTTTGATGGGTATTTCCTTTTTTTGCTTCATTTTTACCAACCAGTTTTCAAAGACGTTCAGATTTAAATAATTTATTGTTTTTAGCAATAAATAAGTGCTTTTATTTTATTTTAATTAATTTTATGTGACGTAAAGTTTATATACATATTATTATAGTTCCAGGATATGATAGTGTCTTTTTCAAAATATTCTTTAAACAACTACTATTGTTTACAATCAATATTTATTAACAGTAAATGTCGATTTCAGTTGAATAATTCTAAAGCATCTATTTAAGCCTTGTAATATTATAGAAAAGGTATTTTCACACTGCTTTAGATAAAATCATTTTGTAAGCTATCGCCATCGCGTTCTCCCAATGGGATTTATTGCTCAAAATGGATTGCGTCTATATTGATTTTAAAATTTCAGTGCGCTCGCGGTAACGTGAACAAGCTTTTTTTTACATTAACTACTCTGCAACGTGAACAAAGTCAGAAAGCTCTATAACGTAAAAATTTTTTTTCACTGTATATGTTTTCTAAGTATGTAGAAATACTTAGAATTCGATGCAATGGTGGATCATAGTGACATAAGTGTACTTAGACGCCTAAGGGAAAAAGCAGTATGTCAGCTATCAAAAAAGAAAAAACAGCAGGTAAACATAACGGATTTCTTTAAGGCATAAATGTAATGAGGAATTTTGATTGCTATTTAATTTTATTTCAATGGATGTTTTCTCGTTCTCGTATTGTTTTGTAATGAAATAATATTAATAATTTTAATTTAATAAAAGAATTTCACGTTCAAGCGTATAAAACACAGTTTACATTGTAAAATTGTATATTTTTTTCATGAAATTCGACATTCGCTAATGTAGACAATTTCGATAACATGAACTCCTCCTTGATTTTAATTTGTTCACGTTACCGCGAGTGCACTGTAGTTACTATCGTATTGAATCAGAAAATTTACATGTATATACATATATTTTTACATACTTTTCTGTTTTCCAAACTCTATTTTTTTAGAAGATATAAAGCCTTTGGTACATAAAATAAATCAAAATTGCCATGATAAACTTTGTAATACTAGGAAAAATATAATTAAAAACTAATAATTGTTCATGTACATAAATATTTAAAATTTTAATACTGATTTAACTAATAAATATAATAAATAACTTTTCTAAGAATTACTGTTTTTTATTGGACTTTAATACTGTTACTTTTACAAAAAGTTTCAAAAACTTTGAAGCACAATCATGCTTAGTTTTTGGAATCAAACGTTACTTCTTTTTATAATATTCTATACGTAAATATGCGAGTACTGTAAGTGAACTCGTAAAAACGTTCATAATCGTTATAACATTTGAAAATAAGACATTGATTTTAACTTAGTATATTTGAAGAATATCAAAACAGTCTTAACAAATGATTACTGGTATTTTATTATTATTATATTTTAAGTTAGATTTATTTCAATTATTTCATCTTTGAAAAGTGTACTGTAAATTTAATATTAATATTAAATATATTTACTCTTAATTAGCAGGCTGAGTATGTCTATAATATTGTTGTAGATAAAACTTTATGTAAAAGATGATATTATATATAAATACCATCGAGATCTAAATACTTGTTGTTTTGGTAATTTTACTGTTTTGCAGGATATTAAAAATTTAATATTTAAATTACAGCAAAAGGCTAATATTTTCTTAAGCATCGTACATATGCAACATATCTTTGATTTAATGAAATAATTTTCTAGATATTACAACAAAAACGTATAATATTTAAATTAAGTGATTGTTTGGAGTCATTTTTTTTTAACATTTTGTGAATCTTATTATAGCTAATTTTCTAACGATTAAATTACAGTCAAAGAAAAAACTCTAAGATGTTTATTTAAAAAAATATTAAACATATTGCAATATTGGTTCAACCGAAAATATGCTGATAGGATAACAGTTTCATTTAAAACTATGAAATATTTTACTACTTAAGCATTTGATTTCGAATTCTGATAATCATTATTTAAAAAAAGTTAAGAACACCACTCAAAACAATTCCTTTGAAGTGAAAGCAAAAGATTTCGTATACATAATAAACAGAGAAGAGTTGCGAGTTTTTGATTCTAATACAACCCTCATAATTTTTTTTTCCAATTTATAAACTGATATGTTTAAGTAGTCTCTCAAAAGTTAGTTGAAAAAATTAAATAACCGAAAGATTTTCATTGAAAGTAAAAATTTGATTTAAAAAAGATTTATATATATTTTATATTTTATCAGTGCAAAACATATAATGTATGTTTATTATATGAACATTATATGACATATGTAAATGTTTGAAACACTGCTAAAAATACATGGAAAAGTAAAACATAATTTTTTTTTTATCTATAATAATACTTTTTAAAGAAAATAAATTTTAAAATAAAGTATTTGGATATTAGTGGTAGACAGTTTCAACATATCTCTAATTTATACTTGTTTTTGTTTCAATGTTGGTGCTGTATAATGTCTTGAAAAGTTTTTTCAATCCTTAAAAAACCTTTCGAAAAGTTATCTTAAAGATGATTTGATAATAAAGCTGCCAATTGTTTGATTATGTTGTTTTTCGCATTTGACAGCTATAAGCTCTTTAATCGAGTTTTTTACTTTTTCACTAAATGGGAAATTACGTTGCGTTTGTCACCAAATCACTGGTGCATTCACTTGCATCATAAAAATGATTAATTTTCATTGAAGAATTTTTGTATTTTAAATTTCAAATTTAACCATTAACGAAAGTTAGGAAGCTCAGATCCTTGTGAAATTTGGGCATATCTGCTTACTTGTCCGCCAGATAAAAATGAGACTCTTGGTGTTACTGATAATACTGTGGAATTGATGGAACTGAGGAAGCCGCTTGTATAGGGCAGGATCCGCCACAAAGTTGCATTTGTCACGCGAAAGATTGGGTCGTTTGATTCACAATGCTTCTCGCATGTAGATTTACATTAGTCTTACCAACACAATTTACGGTGTCATCAATTGTGTTACCACGCTCCACCAAGTTCTTAAGACGTCCGCGTAACTCTTCTAAACTTTTCGACTTGGTTTTATTTATGCGTTTATATTTTACATCTTTTGGTTTAATAACTGAACGGTGGTTAGACATGACTCGATTGAAACTAATAACCTGAGATTTATTAGAGACCGTACTTTCAAATTGATCATCTTTTTTTGGAGTTAAATTTGGTTGTAACTGTGGCACTACGACGACATAAGTTGTGCAATCCTCATCATCAGATAATATATTTTTTGGTGCTTTGCGTTTATAACTGTTAACATTTGTGCCAACTGCATCATTGCAAATATTTATTCCCACTGCTGCATTTTTTGCGGTGGTAGAGATATCTTTGTGACTTTCGGTTGAACCTGAGCTTAGCGCCTTGTCAGATCGATTTTTGAATTTATCCCGTTTTTCATTAACATCTAATGCTGGTTCTGTATCTTCTTCTACAGAATAAACTGTTTCTAAAATGTCAGGACGACGAAGGAAGCAATTGTTTCGCCGATTGTTTCCATATTTATTCAAATTGGTTTCGATTGCATCCGAAATTGAACGTAGAACCATTGTAGTTTCTTTATTAAATGTTTCTTTCAACAAGGTTCCACTACTTTGACCATTAAAATCGAATGTATTATTATATAAATCATTGTCCTCAATAACAATTGCAGAATCAGAGTCATTTGTAGATTCGGTAAGAATTCCAAATCTCTCAATAATTTTTTGTTGTTGCTGTATTGTAAGTTCTCGATGATTCAGGAGACCAGCAATTTGTTTTTGCTTGCGCTTTAATCGAGATTCTAAAAGCAGTAATTGAGTGGTTAATGCGTTCATCTGATCAGTTTTTTCTTTTTGATAACGGTAATGTTGTTGAACCTAAATAATACAAGAGCGGTAAATGTATATTTGCATCACTTGTTTTAAACTCAATTTAACTTACCTGTACGGTGTACGCTTTATGCCATTTCATTATATGATCTGTCTGAAAACGCACTTTTGAGCGAAGTTCTTCGATCATGGCTCGAGCTGTATGCAAATCCTTTGGATCTTGATTCATCATGCTAAGTCGTAAGTTGCTCGTGTGTATTGATACGGGTTTAGATGATGATGGCCAGTGCAATTCCAAAGGTGGCCGTGGCACACCTAAATTTGCTGCTGTAGCAGATTCAAGAGTCTGAGGGTGCGCCGTATTCATAGATGTAAGAATTGAATTTAAGTTTGAATTTTCTTTTAACTCCGACATCGTAAATTCGGTTAGAAAAAATCACAATATCTATAAGTGATTTGTTCTGAAATTTTGGACAAACACAAAATATATATTTTTGAGGATTCATTGTTCTAATGTACTCAAATGCGAAGTATTCAAGGTTAAAAACACACATTGAGTGATTGTCATCGACACATTGTCGTACTTGGAGGAGCGGTCATTGTTGTGATGTATGTATGTACATACTAACTTTATTTAAAATGGGTACTTTGAATAGAATGATGTACTCAGTTTTAAAATCCAAGATCGAATGAGCTGAATTTTTTTTTTTTTAATAAACATTGTATGAATAGTAGCTCAATCAAATCAAAATGGATTAATGAAAGTAAGCATTAAAATGAATATGAAAGAAGAGAAAACTATAAAGAAAATACTTATTATATTTTGAATCTTTAAATTAAATTATTAAAGAAAAACATAAATAATAAATAATTTAATAAATCTGCTTACGTAATACTCGAACGTAAAGGGCATAAAACAGTTACTACAGAAAGATGATCGTGCAGTCTAATTGGTAAATAAATTCTAGTTAAACGTGCAGGAATGTTGAAGTTAATATTTGAAAGAAAGTATGGAGAGAGAACGACTTCTTTGATTAAGTTATGGAGAAAAAGGGCACCAAATACGGTTCTCCGTCTAAATAAGGAGGAGAGATTAATTATATTATAGCGACTAGAGTAAGAAGGGAGGCGAACTGTAGAATCCCAGTTAAGTCCTCGTAATGCAAAAAGCAAAAACTGGTTTTAAATTGAGGATTCCATACACAAGAAGCATATTCTTTAATAGGGCGAATTAAAGACATAAACAACGGCTTAAAAGTATAGGGATCATTAAATTCTTAAGACCATCTTTCAGTAAAGCCAAGAACGCCTCTTGCTTTATTAGTGGCCATAAAAATGGGGGAACTGAAGTTGATCTAAGGATACATTACAACACCTAAGTCGATGAATTCGTGAGCGCGCGTTACGAGAATATTATTTAAACCATAATTATTCAACACGGGTTTATTTCGGTAAAACGACATAACTTTGCATTTGTTGAAATTTAGATAAAGAAGTTTATCCTCACAATTGCAAACTCAATTCGTTGTCAATAATACTAAAGGCAGCACTGAACAACGCAAATTTTCCTAAGTGGAATATTTCAAGAATAATATTCTTCAGTATATTCGCCCTGGATCGGCAAGTTCTATTCTACATAATAAA
The DNA here is from genome assembly GCA_037044495.1 of Stegana nigrithorax. Lineage (NCBI taxonomy): Eukaryota > Metazoa > Arthropoda > Insecta > Diptera > Drosophilidae > Stegana > Stegana nigrithorax. The sequence continues at coordinate 7,500 of JBAMBQ010001741.1, read as the reverse complement.
TTAAATATGATTTGGTGACAACAGTTTGGTGGCAATCGGCAATTTCAAGTTGATGGAAACTCTTAACCGTAGTGGCAAAGAAACGCAACATTATGAAATGAATAATTTATTATTATATATTGGCAAAAAAACACATAGGTCCAGTTTCAGGTGATCGAGATATTCTTAGGTTGACGTGATGCACATCTTACATCTGCCTACAATGCTGATATTCGCCATCGACTTATTCTGCTCAAACTTGATCACAATCACAATGTGTGCTTGTCTATGGTAACCGGATGAAAGTCCTTCCAGGGAAAATACTGTCGACTATTGTCGGCTGACAAAACCATGCCAATGATAGCCCCAACCAAGCAGCAAGATATTGCCCAGCGTGTCCTTGACCTGAAACCAGCGCATCTTCAGCGCTCTTCGCCAAGTAATTTACAGCAACTTGCAACTAAATGTTCATTTTGCTCACAAGTCGCTAATGTTCGTTCTTTTTCATTGAGTGAAAAAAAGGAGTCATAAAAATCATAGTCATTCTGAGCATCCACAAAAAATCCATACACAATGCAGTTCTCTGGTACCTACCTAATTGTCTAATCTTAAGTTTAATTGAACGCTCAATTTTATTATTTATACCCGGAATACGAAATCTTTTCTTAATTATTATTAGATTGACTACAAAAAGGAGCATAAATATTCATATTTATAGGAATGAGATTCTTCGACAGTCGAAATTTGTTTTAATGACCAACACAAAATTACAAAGTTCCGCAAGAATACTTTTATCAAGGAAGCTAAAAGGGAAAACATGAATTAATGGGCAATATTTATTTAAGTATAAATATATATATGTGCATACATAAGTACATATATTTAAGTGCAACGAGCCATGACGTTGTCATACCACTAATATGGTTCTTTATTAAATATAAACAAAATAGATACAGAAAACTTTTATTGCCAGTACTTAAGTACATATGAAGTATTTGAGCAATTTATTTTTATAGTCGAACACTTGTCACCGCATTTCATTCTAAAAATTAAATTAATGTAATTTTTTTTGATTGTACCATGTACATTTTTTTTTTTCGTTTTTCTTTTTATTTGCCATCAGTCTTGGTTAGGACTATAATTAAATTTTATAATACTATGTAAATAACACTATATATATAAACATGAATAACAAGTGTCACGGCCTCGTTACCAAGAAAACCAAAGTGGAAACCACTTAAAACTTCTGCACTTATTAAGAAACAAACACATAATTAATATAAACTCAAAAATAAAACTCATGAACTTGCTTCCTCAGTTGATGTTAACTGAGTGAGATTAATAATGCAAAATAGAATTAGTGTTATTTATTTATTTTTTCATCCGGAAATGAAGTTCTTACACATCAACAATATCGAGTTTTTCGCGTCCGCTTCGTCCGCACGTTTGCAACAACTGGTTTTGCAACTGTTGCTGACTGTTTTGACCTTTTTTACGGTTTTATATTATATTATGACGCTCGCAAATAATGGCCTCTGTCGTTTGCCCATTATTGCCAAAGCTAACGGCATTTTCTATCAGAGAGCTTTTGCAGTACTTACACTTTAAGTATAATATATGTACGTAAATCAGCATCAACAAATTTGTTGAGTTCCCCTACAAAAAAATTCGCTTTAGCAAATAAAGTAGTGTTGGGTTCCTCTATTCTATTTTGCTCACTTTTTCGTTTTTGTCCATTTGTTCATTTTTGCTCATTGTTCTTTTTTATTCAGTTGTTGCTTTTGCTTACTTGTTCTCATTTTCTAACGGTTTTTTTAGTTTTTATTTAAAAAATCATTCAACGCGTTTATAAAATATAATAGATTTCAGTAAAAGAAATACAAAATGTTGCTGATTAGAAAACACATTGAAATTTGGTAGCATTTCATTGATATAGGGAGCCAGCAAGCCAAATGCGAATATTGCAAAATTATTTTAAGTTGCAAGTCGCAAAGCAACTTGTGCCGGCATATTAACGTTAAGAAATATATGTAAGTTAGGTTAATTTGTTAAAGACCTCTTACCGTCGGGTATAAATAAATATAAAAATAAATAAAAAAAAAATCGTGTATTATTTTGTTAATAATCAATCATGCTGAAATGTCAATATTTACATCTGTGTTGGTCATAAGCAACTGCAATTCATAAGTGAGTGAGAAAGAGAACAATTGAGCAATGTTGAGTGCGAGAGTGAGTTGATTCACTTAAAATAAAAGAGCAAGTGAACATGTTCATCAAAGTGAGCCATACTTACCCAACACTAAAATATAGCTTCCGGTGTCGTGCTAAAATAGTACTATGCGTGAGAGTAAGATAATAAAATTTCATGCTCTTCAAACTCTATCAACTTTCAACACTACTAAAGCAGGACTGAACAACGCTAAAAATGCGCCAATTGGGCCTTTTTCTCTCTCGCAATCAGATCACTCTCTTAAGAACACCACCATTTTTTATTTGTGATGTCATAAGTATTTAGTGTATTTTTGGAGCTGAAATGAGTGTTGAAATTTAGGTAAAATGGCAAAACTATGTTTATGTGTAGGTGTTATGAATTGGATTGATTGCATTTTCGTCAATTGTATTATTGTCAAAAAAATTAATATTGACAAATTTAAATTAAAAATGCGTTGTGCAGTGAAAAGTTGCAGTAATGAAATGACTGGCAATAATGAAAGCTGCATAAGTTGTTTTAGCTTGGAAAGCAGCAAACAACTGCGCTAGGTCGTATGCAGCTTTCAATGTAGGGGGGTCCGCTTTATTTTTTTTTTTAAGTTTTTGAGCTATATCTTATAAACGCTACGGTCCCTGAAAAGATCCTCATGCAACACTAACTAACGTCTTTACTAGGAAAACTTAACGTATACATAAAGTATAAAGTTGGTATCAAAATGTATGTTATAAATTGGCGTCATAAACTTTTAGGGGGCATCTTTGCCCCACCCTGTATACGCACTTGCAACTGCGGAAGCTAAGGACAAAACCGATCCGTTAAATAAATATTGGGGAGTATGCGAATATCATTTTCACAACGAAGAAATGATGGGCAAAGGCCAACGAAAGAAAGTGCAACGGAATAATTATTTTTGTTAGGAGTACAAAAAATGATACTGAAACGAATCGGTGTCGTCAATTGCAATCAGTAGTCGTATTGATGAAAAAATGGATAAAAGTTCAAACAACGAACATCAACTGGATATTGAAATTGAAATGGTTGCCTTAAAAGACGATAACAGCATCGGTAATTAAGTTTAATAAACATTATATTTATATTTTAAATAATTAATAAATCGCAATTATCCACACAAGAAATGCATTTTCACTTATAGAGCACACTGTAAGCTGAAAGCGGTTTTTGTTTTCAAGTATTTGCCTTTGCTGCTGCTGTTATGTTCTCACAACTCTGCTTAACATATGTTTGCAACACTGTTAATTTACAGATTCACGCTGTTAGTTAATGTTGCATTAACTTGCCCACACACATTAGTATAATGAATATCAATATTTCAACAAAAATAACGATGTTGAACTTGTAATAAATGCATTTTTAATTAATTAATAATTATTATTGGCGAATCATCGGCGAGATACTCAGTGGAGCAGGAAGAAAAACTAGACAAGCTAAAGGAGTAAAGAAGAACTAGAAAGGCAGGGCTATAGTCGGGCGTAACCGACTATAGAAAACCCTGTACCCAATCCAAAACTGAATATTTTTTTTATGTTGCTTCAATATTTTGTATTCATTATGTAAGGATATCTCAAGAAAAAATTTTTTTTTTTTAGCAAAACCCCTTTTTCGGCTGATCGTTCCTATGGTAGCTATATGTTATAGAAAACCGATATTTATAATATTCAGTAATATGATTGGATATTACTTAGAATTATCGAATCCAAAATTTGGTAAGGATATCTTTATAAAAAAAAAGTTTTTCTCAGTAAATGTTGTTTTTCGGCCGATCGTTCCTATGGCAGCTATATGATATAGTAAACCGATATACATAATTTTTAGATATGTGATTGGGCATTAGGTAAAACTATTAAATCTGAAATTTGGTAACGATATCTTGAAAACCAAAGGGTTTTTGTTACTAAATGTGGGTTTTCATCCGATCGTTCCTATGGCAGCTATATGTTATAGGTCAAATACCGAAAAAAAAAAATAAACTTGTTATGCCTATGGATTGGGAGAGTCTTCGTGCAAAATTTGGTGGTTGTAGGTCTTACCGTTTCCGAGATACTTACGTTCATACGGACAGACGGACAGACAGACAGACGGACATGGCTAGATCGACTCGCCTTTCGATGCTGATCAAGAATATACATATATACTTTGTGGGGTCTGCCACGCCTCCTTCTACCTGTTACATACATTTGCACAACTTTAATATTGGTACAGAGTATAAAAGTTACAGTACCTTACACATGCGCATCCATTTTTTGGTACAGGGTATAACCAGACAATCTGAGTATTTTCTGGCATGTGCTTTGTTGATTTCGTTATAATTTCTTCACTTAGGCCTTAAATGTATAATCAAGAACAACGAACATTTTTATGTGTTTTTAATAAATCTTTTCATATGTATTAACTGTAACAAATATCTGGTAATTTATATAGACGTAATTTTCCTAAATAAATAGATAAGTACTTGTTGGTCTTGCTAGGGAGATTGCTAGGGCAACATATTTTATAAACGTCTGTCAAATTTTATTATATTTGATTTAGGAATATAATTTATTGCTGGATATGAAGATTCTTTTTAGAAATTTTCTCATCTCGCGGCTTCTGCAAAGACTAAGTTAATTTAGCATTATTGGATTCTATAGATCAGAGTTACATACTCATGTGGACCTCGTCTTAAAGCGCAGAATTTTCCTAAGGTCTAAGTTCCTATATTTGATACGAGTATATATACGAGTAATAATATGTTATAAATTCTTTAAACCGTAACTGTAGATTTTGACTATTGTTGTGACGTGACGCCAAAGGCTGAATTTTAGTAAAAATATTAAAAAAATATTAGCAAAAACAAAAACCATCTTCATAGTTCGTTTCCGCTTTCTCTTTGGTTTAAAAAAAGAACTATATTTCAATACATTATTCACTGTGCAATAACGAAGGTCATAGTACAAAGTCCTCCAAAAGTTGTTGGTAAAATACTAATTTTCAACAGTGGGATAATAAATTTAATTTTTTCAGTTAATTTACATCCCCTTTTTTATGTTTTTTCCTACCACCAGCTTGTTTATCTCGCAAGCAAATAGGACATCACTTTGCTAACTGAAAGTATTCTTCAACAGTGAAAGTTCTGGTTATTATACGTAGAAAGGTTTTATGAAATAAATTCGAGCACTATCTTTGCCATTTCCCTAATTTGAGTACGTCTCGCAAAAGAAGACGTCAATACGATACTCATTATTTTTAAATCAGCTTCAACCTTTTGTCTCAATTTATTTATTCGTTTGACTTTTTTTTTGAGTACATTTGTCTTTTATTTAATTTTTTGTATAATCTCTTGCACTTATTTGCATAATATATGTTCGTTTTAATTCTTTTATTTTCTTTTTTTACGAATGAATTGTTTGTTTTCAAAAATCATTTGCCAAATAATTATTACTTAACAATTGAAACAGAAGACAGTTTTTTAAAGTGGCTTATTTTCGTTTTTAATTCATTTTATTTAATTGAAATAGTTTGGGGCTTTCGCTTAGGAGTTTGCATGTTTATGAATTTTTTATTTTCGATTAATAAATTTCAAAATTACTTAATAGAGTGTATTTGAAAAAGTCTCTATATTCAAAAAAGTTTACTTAAATCAAAGCTCAGTTTAATTGTGTTTCAGACCGCTTCCGATTCGGTTTCTAGTTGTGTTCCATTTTGTAAATGAGAGATCCCTCGAAAACCTGCACAAATTGCACCGAATCACATTTGTTCAAAGATCCTTGACGGTTTTTAGTTTTGTTTTTTGTTTTTACTTATAGTTCTGGTTTGGTTTTGAAACTTTTGTAGATCAGAAGGAGCGGTGTATTAGTCTCAGTAACAATTTGATATATGTATAATAATAATAATAATATATATAATAATTAATTTGTTTCTTTTTTTACTTCACTTGAGATATTTTTTGTTCATTGTTTCTCGTATTTTGGTTTTGTTTTGTGTTGTTTTTGCATTTTAGCAAAATTTTAATATATAATTATTTATATTTAATTTAATCGTTATTATCTTTAAGCTGATCATAATTACTCCAGTAGATACGTTGCCTGTTTCAATGATTACTGCAGAACTCAAATTGCAAAATTGAATGTGGAACTGTAAGTTACATAAACCTTTAGTTTCCAGTCCAATTCAAATATAAACTTCGGAGTCACCTTATGGGGCTCAAGTGTGCCATTTTATCCTCAGCAGGAAAATCATTGGAAGATGGCACTAGGGACTTATCAGTGCCATTAGCGCCTACAACAGGTAGTGAAGAAAAATTTGTAACGCTGCAAAATCTATTACTTAAAGGCTGTTTGATCAAAACAACGGCCCGTTACGAAAATTTTTAGAGCATGTCAAAATAAAGCTCTAACCAGCGATTAAATATAATATAATATAGACTTTGGCAAAGCTTGAGTTTAAAACTGAAGAGATAGCGGAAAAAAGAAAAGTTCAAAATTAGTAGTCGATAACGACAGTCGATTGCGTCCGCGCAGTCCGCAAATCAGCGAGTAGCCGCCATTTTTAGTTAATTAGCAATGATCAAAAGTGACGCCGATCCCGCGTGGAGACCTATACCGTAGAAGTAACGGGGCTCGCCTTTATCCGGCGACTTAGCGAGATACCAGCTACAGCTATAGCGGACCAGATCCTGGTGCATGGCAACGAGGCACTGGGCAAGCAGAAGCCTCATGAGATACCGAGGGTAGGAAGCGCAACTAAGCGGCATCTAGGAGCATTTCCTGCAGCAGGGCGTTCGTCATCCACAACTTGGAAACTGTCCCAAGTAAGGAGCCGCCCGTCACCAGGCATTTGGATATCGTTCCAGGCAGCAGGCCTTTGGGGTTTAATCCAGCATCATATCGCCCGCCAGCATATGTATGAGAGCTGTCCAAGCAACTAGTGGCATATTGTTAGGAATTTTACAGTTTTTTTTGGCAACTGCCCGACTCTATAAAATAAAAAGGGTTGTGACGTCACGAGAATTTTAGAAAAAAACCCAACGCGAAAAATATAAAAATTTTTTTTTTTAAAGGAAGAGAAATGCAGAAAGAAAAAAAGCAGGCATATAATAGGAATTTTTTTTGGCAGATAAGTGCATTTGATAAGCGAGTCGTTCGGCGAACAGCTGATTATTTTTTTTGCGTGTAAAATATATGCAAAGCGAAGTACAAGTCGGAGAGGACGGAATTCGTTGGCACTTAAAGTGTTTCGACATATAGAAACGTTTTTATTTGGGCTAATTATCAATTAGAGTGTACAGCGATAATTTTTTTTTTTTTTATTTA
>JBAMBQ010001740.1:0-16006 GCA_037044495.1 Stegana nigrithorax | reverse complement strand
TTGAGGAAAAAATAAGGGAAAAATCAAGGAAAAAGAGAGAAAATTAGCGTTTTAAAGGGGTAAAGTAGGGGCCAAAAAATGGGCGAAGAACCAGGGGATAAAAAGGGGAATAAAAAGAACCAAAAAAATTTGGCGAAAAAGTAGGGTGAAAATCATTGGAAAAGTGAAGGATAAACGATGAAAATTAGTGTTAAAGAGGGGAAAAGATGGGACGAAAAAATGGGAGAAAAAATATTGAAAAATAATTAAAAAGGGTGGAAAAAGGGGGAAAGTTAGCGTTAAAAAGGGAAAAAGAAGGGGCGAAAAAATTGGAGAAAAAGTACGGGAAAAAATAAGGAAAACGAAGGAAAAACGGGGAAAATTAGCGTTAAAGAGGGGAAAAGAAGGGGCGAAAAAACGGGAGAAAAAATTGAGGAAAAAATAAGCGAAAAATCAAGGAAAAAGAGTGAAAATTAGCGTTTTAAAGTGGTAAAGAATGGGCGAAAAAATGGGCAAAGAACCAGGGGATAAAAAGGGGAATAAAAAGAATCAAAAATTTTGTCGAAAAATTAGGGTTAAAAAAATTGGAAAACGAGAAAGAAGGGGCGAAAAAATGGGAAAAAGAGGAAGAATAAGGGAAAATCAAGGAAAAGGGAAAAAATTAACGTTTGAAAAGAACTCGAGGGATAAAAAGGGGAATAAAAAGAACCAAAAAATTTTGTGAAAAAAAAGGAGGGGTTAAAAAAATTGAAAAAACAAAAAGGAAAAATGGAAAATATTATCGTTAAAGTGGGAAAAAGAAGGGCGAAAAAATGGGGCTGTCATGCGTCTTCTTATAATACATATTCTCCGCTTCTGCGGACGGCATGGCAACACTGTTCTGTTGCGTTGCTCATCACTGCTTCACTGGAATAGAGTTTGCAGAGCATGTATACTTCTTACTCTCATACACAGCATAACAACTGTTGGACTTGCAGGACTAAAAGCTGAGTGCTACATAACATTCTCCCTGGTCGCAAAACTTTGTTCGGTCGCCGGTGATGAATCCATGAAGTAAGTACAAGACGAAGCAGGATTTTACGTTGTTCATCACTGCTTCACTGGAATAGAATTTGCATAGTACGAAACCCTTCTTTCTCACTCTGACGCATATAAAAGCACTAATGAAATGCTTTTCTCTCTTATGCACAGTCAATTTGCGACTGCGCGACTACTTCATTTGCGTTTCATTATTGTTGTTGTGGTCGTTCTTGTTGTTTTCGGTATTTTGGCTGCTGCGTCACCAGTTGTTTATAAGTTTACAGAGTTTGCAGAGCACGATATCTCATTTCTCACTCATGCAATAGCTCTCCTCTCTTCTGACGTGTACTCACATGCCAACAAAACGTAAATAATCTTTGCGTCATGGTTGTCAGGGCCGTTAACACTATATATCCTAGTGCTATAAAATCCTAGTGGGAATCGCCGTTCTTTTCACTCACGCACTCACCAACACATCGTGAACAGCAGTGCATTTTGTTATATTAAAGTATCTGCTATAATATACACTCTGATGCCGCGCGAGGTTTATTATTTTCAACACTGGATGGTTAATTAGTTTTAGAGTAAAACGTCGTACTTCGTTAGCCAATAATTTAATTGCCGGGTGAAGTAGTATTTTGCGTAAAAGAATGCATTAATTTCAATTGCGTTTTATCATAAGTGAAGAGTATTTCGTATATGCACAAACTTATAATATCATAAATTTTATCTTCAAGAAATACAATAAAATGGTAGGTGACTTGAATATCAACAAATTTTATCAAGCATTTGGGAATATTGTTGAAACCTAAATTCTGTTATTTGTCTTTCAGAACACGCGGAATTTTGTCAAGAAAGTTTTGGATATGGATGTGGCGTTCACGAAGTACCTTGTAAAGCATCTTCAGAATTCTTTTTTTAGGTCATTGGGGACTCATTGCAAATTACTAGAGTTTTCGTGTAATGGAATTGTGTGGTTGGCGTTGTGGCTGGTATTTACTTGGATCGCAAACAGCAAATATTTGCAGCAGATGCAACTGAACATGTTAATTGGTTTGGTCTTGGATATTATCGTGGTTGCAATTGTAAAAGCTGCCGTTAGAAGAAGACGTCCTTCAGCAGTAAAGGATATTCTAGTCATTGGACCTGACAAATTTAGTTTTCCATCGGGGCATACTTCAAGAGCTTTTCTTGTGCTGATGTTTTTTATATATTTAAATCCAATATCTATGATTTGGTGGATGCCGCTTTTAGCTTGGTCTAACAGTGTAGCAGTTTCACGATTAATCTTGCAACGACATTATTTTTTAGATGTATTAGCTGGATCTTGCATTGGTATACTGGAAGCTTTACTTCTAAAACTTATTTGGATAAGCCCTGATTTCGCCCAGCATATTTTAAATTTTTTATCTTAAGTTAACCTCTGGTCAATACAATCTGGAAATTTAAAATATTCTTTACTGCAAATATACAAGCACACTAATTCTTATTGTTTACTTGCTCTATATGTGCAGTATAATTAAACTTCTTATGCACATATAAATAGCGAAGTTTTGAAATATTTTTGTATATAAAACAAATTTTTTCCAATGTACCAGGCTGTCACAAATTAGTTTGCACGACGAAAAAAAATCAATTTTTAACTTTATATCCAAAACAAATGACACTTTTTAGTCCAAAACATATTTTTTTAATGATTATAATTATTTACAGTATTTTAAAACCTATTGTTAACTAGAAAATCAGGGCGTAACCGACTATAGAAAACCCTGTACTTAATCCAAAAGTGAATATATTTTTTTGTTGCTTTAATATTTTGTATTCATTATGTAAGGATATCTCAAGAAAAAAAAACATTTTTTTTTAGTAGAAGCTATTTGTTATAGTAAACTGATATCTAAAATATTCAGTAATATGATTTGATATTACTTAAAATCATCAAATCTAAAATTTGGTAATATCTTAATAAACAAAAAAGTTTTTTTTAGTAAATGTTGTTTTTCGGCCGATCGTTTCCATGACAGCTATATGATGTGGTAAGCCGATATATATTTTCTCAAAACGAAGAAACGACGAACAGTGTCTTTTCATACCGACACTCGCCCAGCTTAGGTCGGAGTACTGTCACATTACCAACAGCTATCGCGCCCGCATCGATCCCTCAATTCCGGACATATGCCCTGGATGTGCACAATCGCCCCACGACATCTCACATCTGTTCTTCCGTTGTCCGCTCAAACCGACCACCCTGACTCCTTGAGACATGGCTCCGAACCGCGAGGTGGCAAATTTTCTGGGCCTGGACCTAGATTGAGTTCGAACCACCCACTCATCCCCACAGTCTCACCCCTTCTTAAAATTGCTGCATGACGCGCACACGATCCTGTAGACTGAACTTCATGAGACGTTGACGTATGCTGTTCATAGCTGAACCATTCGCACCACCCTCCACTACTAACATATTAAATTCACGTTTACTGCCATTAGTTTGGGCAGCATGCGACGGTTTGGCAATAACAGCATCAACATCTTCAGTATCGTCAACAGCGGCGTCCTCAGCTTCTGCCACTGTTTCTTCTTCAAGTTCTCGCTGCCGCTTGACTAGTGGCAGATGTTTACATATAAGATAAAGTACAGTTTATATAAAATAAAGTCGACTTACCCATGCATGTAATAATAAAGTACAAATCACACAAAATGATTAATGATTAATTACTTACCCATGCATATGCAAATAATGGATCAAATAACGAATGAGAACTCCACTTGATGCTTGAACGAGAAAATGACCAAACCAAGTATCTCGCCGATGATTCGCCAATAATAATTATTAATTAATTAAAAATGTATTGATTACAACTTCAACATCGTTGTTTTTGTTGAAATATTGATATTCATTACACTAATGTTGTGTGGGCAAGTTAATGCAACATTAACTAACAACGTGAATCTGTAAATTAACATTTAGAAATTCTCATGTCAATGTGACGTGAATTTGGTGAGCTAGGGAATCGCACTGCGTGAATCTGTTAATTAACAGTGCTGCAAACATATTATGTGAAGCACAGTTGTCAGAACATGACAGAGCCAAATACTTTAAATTAAAAACAGCTTTCTTCAGCTAGGACGGTGTCGGGTGTATTACTATGGAACCGGAGAGAAGGTGCATTAGTGCTACCAAGATTATACCAAGATATGATGTGCATTTCGCCAAAAATTCAACAAATATCGTTCCGCAACCTACTAATTCACTAGCTATTATTCAGCAAACAACTCAAGAGACCGCTCCGGGGACACCGCTATTCCGAAGGAGGACTTTGTTGTTGTCAAGTGCTATGATGATATCTGGAAAATTCGTTGATTTTGAAAATATAAGAAAATTAATCTTTCAATTTGATCGCAGTAATGCTGTGTAAAAAACAAAGGCAGCAGTGCCGACACATGGAATATGATATTGTCATGTACAAATTATTAAATTAATAATTTAAACGACTTTTTTTAATACGAGAATTGAATTCAATTGCAGTGCGTGGCTTAAAAATTTCAACTTGTATGAGGAGCGGCTTCTATATGATTAACAGTCCGTGACTAAAAAAAAAAAAAAAACGGCGCTTTATTTGCATAAAAACGAAAAACTAGCCTTGGCCCTTAATAAGATGTTTCAAAATAATACATTCTTTTTTTTTACTTTTGGTCACTTAATTGACGCATTTTATTTATGATTTTGTTTTCTTTTTTTTAATTATGTTCTTCGTCGTCATACTCGTCATCGTCGTCGTCGTCTGAAATGAATTAATAATAATTTCTTATTATTTTTCATAAACAGCCAAAAATAAAGTCTTACCGTGGTCTTTTCTCTTACGCGAATAGGCTTTTTTCGAAGCGATAGGTGCTTGATCCGTTTCACCATGTAGCAAAGAATTGCGATACAATGCCAAAGGTTGCCATTCCTCAGCTCGACTTGATGGCATACCCGGGGATATTTTTCTATCTAAGAAGTTCATAATAACCTTTTTGTCCTGTTTCAACAATTTATGATTGAACTCATTTAATACTTCAAGGAATAATAGACGCGTAGGTGCACGAACTGGATTTTCAGGTAGTTTTTGTACTGAAAAATAAATCCCAGCACGATGTAGTGCTACTATTGGGTCCCGATTTTTAATAGCATCAAAACCAAATGTGAGTGCAAAACGTTTGGATAATTCTTTTAAATCGACAAATTCTTGTGAGTTTTTCGGTATGGCGCCATCTTCGTACAATTCTTGCAAATTTTTGAAAACCGTCGTCAGACTCAGAAGCAAAGTAAGGGCGAAATTAACTTTATTGATTTCACGGGCTTTGCCCAAAGTTGCTTTTATAATGTCGCCATATTCATTGTAACACTAAAAAAAAATCAAAAGGTTACAGTTACTGTTTACATCTGTTTTTAAAATAAGAGTTCTATTAGTAATGGCTTTTAGTTTTTTTTTTTAGCATTAATAAAAAAGTAGTAGTAGTTAAGTAGTAGTATTTTGTAATAAAATTTAATGGAACTTTAGTTTAAATTGTACTAACGATCCCTTACCTTCACATAGAATTTAAAAATACCCGCTGCACGTGTTGTTGGTATAATGTTGTATACAACAAGCTTGCAATAGGAGGCTAAAAAATTGCGTTTTTTATGTAATTCTTCAATACGTGTTTCATCTTGAACAGCGTCTTGTTTTAATGAAAACACGTAATGTTGCACAAAGTTGTCTAGTATCAAATGCTCATCTAATGTTGATTTATATTCTAAACATCGGACGTTAATGTTCTGATTACGCGTTAATTGGTCAGAGAATACTATTAACAAATCGCAAATAGATTGATAAGCCGCCTCTTGAGTTTGCACAGTATGTCCATTACGCGTAAGTTCAAAGCAGGCACCAAGAAATTCTACTAAATTAGCGCGTAACTCGCTAAGTGCTTCGCCTACGTTAACTGACTCGCACTGATTTTCAATATAATAAAGTGCCCAACTTATTGAAAAATAACAGGACTCAATGCAGTAAGACAAAGCTTCATTCGGTAGAATGCGTCCAGAAAATTCTTTTGATTGTGCTTCATCAACATCTTGAAAAAGTGATTTGAATAAGTTCCACGGATTGAGATTATGCGATGCATACATAATTGAAACAACTTTTAGCGAAATGACAATATTGTAAATTTCGTCTTCGTTAGGTGTTTCCTCCCCTAAAAAAGTATAAATTATGCATTAATTTTAAATATTATATTTTTTAGTATTTGCCTGCAATCAAATTTCTCCATTCATCGATAGCGTCCTTGTACTTGTTTACAGCGCTATCAATTATGTTGGAGCGTGCAATATCACAACGTGTAAAAGTGGCACTCCCTTCAGAACAAAGACATTCGAGGGTCTTGGCGCAAGTCTCAAGTACTTCGTGATCTGTATGTTTTAACATAATTTGACTTATCTTATCCAGTAAAGCCTGTAAATTCGCTTCTTGGCGATTAGTAGTATACAGGTTCAGTTCGAAGTATTGGGGTACTGCTAGAAGATTGGCTAATTTTTCACTATCTGCTTGATATTTTTCCAATAGCGATGGCAAGGTTATTATAAAATGTTCCGTCAACCTTGCCTTTTCATCTTGAATTACTTTTATTTCTTTTGCATTAAGTGTGATCCTTCGGTTGCTCGCACGACCAACAGGTGCTTCACCAGTAGCTGATTGCTTTACGCTGCTTACCATTATTTCGATTAATGTCGATTCCTGTTTGTTGTCCAAAATCTCCTCATTGGGGCCAGATTCTTCTAATAATAGATCTGTCATACACTCCCAATCGCGTATCATGGAATTATTATCAATGAAAGAGTCCACCAAATAAGCGCCATGTTCATGTAGTTCCGATTCTATGAAGAACTGCACCAAATCGCGAATAAGTGGTGTGTTTGGTAAACGAACTTTTCCTCTTTTGGTCTTAATCGCTTCATAATCTGATACAGATGTCAAGTGAAATAATCGTACGTTCAAAAATTCGGCAGCAGATTGAGCAACGCCTCTATGAGACGAATATACCAGTTCATAAACAATTTCGCAATCCTTGTCGGCAAGTATTTCGGGGTGTATTCTAAAAAAATTTCAAAAAACCACTTTAACACTGAATCATTGGTTGTTTCTTGGTTCACTACTCACTTCAAAATACTGATAACTAGTTTAACTGCGTGGACAGCAACTTCGAATTCTTTATCCAGAGTCATTGCAACAATGCGATCTTTAAATTTTGAAGTAAATAATTCCAACTTTCCTTTCAGTTCTTCTTTATCATAGAGTGGCAATAACGACTGCAAGCATCGCAACCTCACTTCACCTACTTTGTCGTGCAGTGTCCAACCGATGTATTTTAAATACGAATCATCCAAAAAATTTTGAGGATAATTTTCCATCCATATGCCAATTTCTGCCATGCATATAGCACGTATATCGGGCAAAGTATCCCTATAGCGATGAACAAACACTGATTTAAACATGTATGTCAACATACTTTTTATTTCATCCATGTTTTCTTCCAGTTCAGAACGTTTAGTCATTAACGAATCTAAACGATCAGATGCACGGCGGTCCCGAGACTATAATGGATTGTTGAGTGAACCAATTAAATTGAAATCAGATTAATAAGGTGCCTTCTAGAAATTGGTGTTTGAATTGCTATCGAAATTAATCTCATTTTGTGTGACTTTTGCTAGTTACCTTAACTCGTTCCGCTTCAAATTGTTTAGCTGCATTCTCAAAATTATTTGATACAAGTAAAGCTACATCGACTAACGCCGTCATCAATTTCATTGCTGGATTAAAAATAGTTTATATTTAAATAAATCTAATCGAATGTCGCATCTGTTTGTTTTCACCTGCTAATGTGGCTGTATGACGAAATGCTCGTACTTGCGAATCAGATAATCCTGTCAAAAGTGAGATAACATTATCCATCAAGAATTGATCATATATAATTGAATACTGGCATTGTTTTACAAGAGTTTGCACGAAGTCACAAAAATTGTTTTTAAACTTTTTCCATTGCGTGCCTGGCATTATCAGAGGATATTCACCACTTTCCTGAAAAAAAAAAATTCTAAAATAAATCCATGCATTCCATCCGATTTAGAAGTCAACCTAACTTCATCAAACTCTTCGGTCATTCGCCTTATGATGGAAGTATGATCCACAGGGTACTGAACGTCATCAGAAATCTTGCCTTTACAACCGCTGGCATTTATAAAAAACTGCATTAATGAGACTAGAGCTGATTCACGATTATCCTTGTATTGTTCTATCCATTGATCCACAATGTTCTAAAGCAGTGAAATGTATTTTACTTTATCATATTATAATCAGCCAATCTACGCCAATTACATTATAAATTTTAATTTAAATCAAAATTGTTTGAAAATTTTGACAATTCATCACGTGAAGAATACTTAAGTATCTGCTCACTGCGAGTCACAATCTGGCAAAAATCTAATTTCCCAATTTGGGCTTAGACCACTGCATTGCTCTCAATTAAAGTACATATGTCAACTATAATAATGGTTAATTCTTTTGTAACAAAACACTTCAATGCACTTACCGCTATTGCATTTTTAGAATGTCGCACAATAAAGAACAAACTGTTTTCATCAGTGGTAATTTCTCTTTCAATATCAACACGTTCATGATGTACTTTTTCGATCGTGTCTTTACGCGGTCGCTCTAAACGTTCCTTACGTTCAGTTGCTGGTTTACGCTGTTGATGCGTTTTCCGTTTTCGTGATACTGGTGTAAAAAAATCATCTCCATCATCATCGATTATTGGAGGTTTGTCACGAACCCCACCTCGTGCACGTAAGCGAGTCATACGTTTGTTAGGACTATCACCTTCCGATATGCTTTCATTAAGTGCATCTCTTGAAAAAATCATTTGATTTGCAACAAACCGTTTAAAGCAATAGTTTATAAGAATTACTAACATTTGACCAGCTTCTTCATAATCTGGTGGTGGATCATCCATGCGAATTCGTTTACCACCTCGACGAGCCATCTCGCGTAAATTATTGTTAAACTGTTTAAATGAATGCTTTTTTTGTGCGTCTCTTCAAACAACCATGAAGTTGAGTTGTGACGCAGAGTTGTCATAGTGAATAATTAATTGTTGAGAGACATGGAAATAACAACCTAAGAGTCAGGAGCAAGTCTTATGGTGTAATAAAAAGAAGGACTCCCATTAGAAGGCCGCCATTTTCTATTTGTGATGTCATAGGACAAATTTAAGGTATTTTTTAGCTGAAATTAGTGTTGAACATTGACGGGGAATGTAGTGCAAATAGCAAAAGTAGTATTGTCAATTGCGGTTGCGTTTTGATCAGCTGTGTTATTTTCAACAAAGTAAATATTCAAAAATTCAAATTAAAAATGCAGTGTGCAGTGGAAAATTGCAGTAATAAAACGACTGCCAATAATGACAGAAGCATAAGTTTTTTTACCTGTCCAAGCAGCAAAAAACTGCGGGATCAATGGCTGAGGTTTTGCAACAAAACCGATCCGCTAAGTAATTATTGGCGAGTATGCGAATATCATTTTCGCAACGAAGATATAATTAGCAAAGTTCAACGAGACCTTAGTAAGTTTGCAAATTAATTGAATATACTGTTTAATGTGCACCGAAATAATTCTTAATTCTCATTAATAATGTTTAATGTGAACCACGAAAATTGATACTGAAACAAGAAACTGTGTCATCAATTGCGAACTCGGGTAGTATTGATGATAATGAAAAGGATATTAGTCCAAACGGCGCTGAAATACTTATAGCAAAATATTATTTACAAATGCACATTGATGCAGCGAAAGATATCCAATGCCACCCCAACGTAAAAAAACTTTTCTTCAGAGCGCGTATGTTTTTCATTAAAAAAAACTTCATCAAAGCCGCATATCCAAGAAACTAAATAAAATTATAAGTTGACAAACAAAACAGCAACTTTTCTTTGGTTTTTGGAATTTTCAGACAGTAAAACATTAAAATTATCGCATATTTAAACAGGTAATAAAGCAATCCAACATAATTTAGTTCACACACATAACACCAGTTGAATTATATTATGCCATATAAATGTTAACAGAAAAGCTGCACATATTTCGTCAATTTAATGGCGCGGAAATCCTTTTAACAACCAAATATTAACTCAAACATGCCGTAATTTTTTCAAAATATTAACATATTTCTTTATTTACAAATTGCAACTATGTATCCAAATATATGATAGTGTTGTGCGGCGTAAAAATGTTGAAATCAGCCCAAAATACCCTAAATTCATGTAACGTCACAAATAGAAAATGGCGGCCTTCTGGTCCGATCAGGGACACAAATTGGCACCACCTTCTTTTTATAACACCATGGCAAGTCTTCTTCCTTACTTCACTGGCTCGAAAAAAATCGTCGTTGACATGGAATATGCGAAAATGAGCACTGCTTGGGTTCGTTACAGCTCTATGGCTTAATACATGCACGATACATCCTCACTGTACGCGATTTCGAGGACATGGTTGTAAAATATCAACGTGGGGTTTTTGGGAACTGTCCTCGTGTTAATTGCCATGAACAGAACACAGTGTCATTGGGTAAGTACTAGATATCTGCATGAATGCATTCAAAACATCTTTCGTACTAATGCTCAAAAGAATGAATTTGACATTTACATTCATTAAAACTAGAAAGGCAGGGCTATAGTCGGGCGTAACCGACTATAGAAAACCCTGTACCCAATCCAAAATTGAATATTTTTTTTATGTTGCTTCGATATTTTGTATTCATTATGTAAGGATATCTCAAGAAAAAAAATTTTTTTTTAGCAAAACCCCTTTTTCGGCTGATCGTTCCTATGGTAGCTATATGTTATAGTAAACCGATATTTATAATATTCAGAAATATGATTGGATATTACTTAGAAATACCGAATCCGAAATTTTGTAACGATATCTTTATAAACAAAAAAGGTTTTCTCAGTAAATGTTGTTTTTCGGCCGATCGTTCCTATGACAGCTATATGATATAGTAAACCGATATATATAATTTTTAGATATGTGATTGGGCATTAGGTAAAACTATTAAATTCGAAATTTGGTAACGATATCTTGAAAAACAAAGCGGTTTTTGTTACTAAATATGGGTTTTCACCCGATCGTTCCTATGTCATAAAATCGAAAATCGAAAAAAATAAACTCGTTATGCCTATGGACTAGAAGAGTCTTCGTGCCAAATTTGGTGATTGTAGGTCTAACAGTTTCCGAGATCCGTGCGTTCATACGGACAGACAGACAGACGGACAGACGGACATGGCTAGATCGACTCGCCTTTCGATGCTGATCAAGAATATATATACTTTGTGGGGTCTGCCACGCCTCCTTCTACCTGTTACTTACATTTGCACAACTTTAATATAGCCTTTACCATTTTTTTGGTACAGGGTATAATGAGTCTTATTGTCTGAAGTAGTCGAGAGAATTTTTTATTTTCAAATTCAAACGAAGCGGTGCCGAATTGAGGTGTATTTTCATTTGAACGTTGTTTCGTACTTTTTTTTTCTCCCCGACTACGTTCCACAAAAACAATTAATGCACACAAAATCCTGTTGTAAAACATATTTGCTCTCGCGAATTATGTACATTTCACAACAACAAGTGCGAAGAATTTATGGGCAATTGTTGTTGTTCGAAAGGCAATTAAAAACATAAGTAATAAAAATTTACCTTTGCGTGAATTTTTCATTATTATTAACAAGTAAATTTAAAACTAGGGAAACACTATCGTCAGAGAATATGTATAATAAGAAGACGCATGACCCCGTTGAAAAAATTTGTACGTGGGTCCTGGGCCCAGGACGCTACCGTAAAATGGCGTGGGGACTGTTCTCTACCGTAAGATGGCATATATTTTTTTCGGCGGTAGTTGCATGTGTATGCATGATGGTCTTCATATACACAGCGTTTTTTTGATTGTAGTTGTTGGGCTAGCCGATTGCGCATATTTGTTGTTGCGCTCGTTTCTTTTTCGGTGGTGTCATGTTTGTGTATGTGTGTGGTAATTGTCTTCATATACAAAGCATTTTTTGTGGCGATTGACATTTTCTTTTTTTTTTGTTTTTTTTAGTCATATCTCTTTATTATTAATGTTATCTAGGCGTTAATCAGCACTCAGTTTGTGCTATGAGACACCTGGTGTAAAATAGTTATACATTCGCCAGTTTTTGTGTTACAAAAGGGTTTCTTAGTTTAGACTTCATTAACATTAAATAACAAGTTAACATTAAGTAACAATTTACCATTAAATAACAATTTAACATTAAATAACAAAAGGGCCGAAGTTAGACCAGTCTCTAGATTAGATGTCTAAAGTGACGTCGTTTAAGTCTCCTTATGGGGACTGAGGTGGCCAGGGATCTAGCCAGCCGGTTCTTGTGGTTTAGCAGACGGTCGTTGTATCTGCTGGAGAAAAAACAGACTTGGTCCTCGACGGTGGCCAGATTTAGGTCACGGTGCAGGGTAGAGCCCCGAACGTACCAGTCGCAACCAGTAATTTGTCGTAAGGCTTTGTTCTGCATGGTCTGGAGCCGTTTGCGGTTCGTTGCTGCTGCTATACCCCAGATTTGGATTCCGTACCGCCAAGTAGGCGCGACCACCTGTTGGTATACTGTTCTCTTATTACGGAGTGAGAGTTTGCTCCTGCTGTTGAGGAGCCAGGATAGCTTGTTAAGCTTGTTGCGGCAGGTGCCCACGACTGCTGTTATATGGTCCTTGAATGTCAGTCTGCTGTCAAGAACTAGTCCCAAGTACTTAGCCTTGTTGGCCTGGTTCATAGCAACACCGCCGAGGTAGAGTGCCGGCGGGGTTCCTCTCTTCAGAGTGTAGCATACATTTGTGCACTTAGTGGCATTAAGCTTAATGTTCCATTTTTTCGCCCAAGCTTCGAAGACTCGTAGGTAATCCTGTAGGCCGTCAGCAGCCTCGTATTCACACCGTGAGGAGTTGAAAACGCATACGTCGTCGGCAAATGACGCAAGAAGCATCTTCGGCGGGACAGTGTCCGTGGGTTGTTCTTCTGGAGTAGGGAGTCTGCTGTGTAGATGGAGTACAGGATAGTCCCAGGACGCTGCCCTGTAACTCCTGCTTGCACTGCGAAGGTGGCTGATGTTCCCCCGCGCACTTTAACCTTGAAGCGGCGGCCTCCAGGTAGGAGCGTAGTAGATGGAAGTAGGGCGCCGGTAGAGTGCACAGGATACGCGGTCGAAAGCTTGCTGCACGTCGATGAATATCCCATTGCAATATTCGGTTGCATCGAAAGCTTCTAATATGTGATTAATCACCCTGTGGAGCTGCTCGGGGGTGCCGTGTCCTGCTCGGAACCCAAATTGGTGGTCTGGGATGGTTCCCCGAGATTCCATAGTACCAGCAATTCTGGCGGCGATAAGTCGTTCCCATACCTTCGAGATGGAAGGTAGGAGACTTATCGGCCGGTACGATCAGGGTCGTTTTCCGGCTTGCCAGGTTTGAGGATCATGGTCACTGTGGCGAACTTCCACTGGGATGGGAAGTGTTGCAACCTTGTTATTGCGTTGAAGATCAACACCAAAAAAGGAGGGCTCTCTTAGGCAGTACCTTGAGTGTGCTATTGCAGATATTATCATAGCCTGGGGCTTTGTTTTTCTTAAGGCCCCGGATGGTGCTGTCGACTTCCTGGAGTGTGAATGGGGTGATTGGAGGGTCCATTTGAGTGGTGATGACAGCTGATCTTCTATCTCTCTCACGTCTTCTGTGTTTGCCGTTGCGTAAGGCGTAAAGCGTTCAGCCAGGTGTGCGGCAAATACGTTGGCCTGCTCCCGACTGGTGGGTGTGCTGATTGGCTGGCGTTTTATCCCTCTCGTGGCCTTCCATAAGCTGAAGGTGGCGTCGTTTCTGTCGTCCATGTTTTCAAGCATATGGTCGAAGAACTTGGAGCGGTGTGTTTGTAGTGCTTCTTGGAGCTGTGCAGCAGCTCTTCTCCATTGTAATTTGTCCCACTGGTGTTGTGTGGTCATGGATCTTCCGCAGGTGCGCTTCCTGATAGGAGTACGCGCAGTTCGTTGGTTAGAATGCTTGGTCCACCACGGGAGCGTGGGCGTGTAGGGGGTGTGACGCGGGAGTCCTCGGCGGCTTTGTGGATTTTGCGGGAGAATAGCTCCAGGGCAAACTCGACATCCTGGCCAGAGTTAATCTCCATGTTCAGGTGGATAGAGTTGTCAAGGCTTCTCTGGAAAGCGGCGATATTCGTGTCTCTGCTGATCAACCTCTCGGCCGAGGGGAACGTTGTGGCGGCTGTATCGAGGACTATGATCAAGGGGAGGTGGTCCGAGTTCATGTCCGCAAACTCATGAATGGTGAGTTTGACGTGTGGGATTCCGTGGTATAATGCGAAGTCGATGCAGCTGGGCAAGTTGTTGTCACGGCTGGGGTACCTTGTAGGGGCACCGGTGGCTAAGACGTTGACTCTTGAGGAGAGAATATATCCAACCAGCTCGTTTCCCCTTGCGTCCCGTCGTCTTGCACCCCAAAGTCCATGTTTGGCATTCCAGTCACCGCCTACTAGGAATTTGCGAGTGTGATCTCCTATTAGGGTTGAGAATTCGTTCTCTGTCCACTTGAATGCTGGTGGACAGTAAACTGCACCGAAGTCTATTTCGCCAAGGTTAGTAGAGACAGTGGCGGAGGCCAGTTGGACTTTATTGTCGCAAGTCGGCTCTGTTGGGAAGTGCTTGATGTCACTTCTAATTAAAATGGCGGCACCGCATTTTGCGGTCCTAGCCGTTGGGTGGTTAGCGGGGTAGGAGCAGTACCCATGAAGCTTGGGCGTACTGTCCCCCTTTAAACGTGTTTCGCTCAACAATAGAATGTCGATTTTGTTGGTTTGCACGAAGCATTCGAGCTCGTGCATCTTATTGGAGACGCCGTTGGCGTTCCAGATAAGTATGCGGAGGGAGTTCATTTTGAGGCTTGCGCTGTGAGCAGCGCCAATATTTGGCTCTGCATTTGCAGCATTTGCGCTTGCATGTCGGCAAATCTTTCGAAGCTTCTAGTTAGTGCACTAATTGAGTTTATAAGGATTTCATGATTGGCTGCGCCAGCGGCGTCGTTCGGCTGCCAATGTGAGATTGGAAAGTCCCATTGTTCGTGCTGCTGTGGTTGCTGCTGTTTTGTGGGTAGATTGTGGTGTTTCACCTGTCGCTGGGGCGGTTTTTGCTGCTGGGGGGTTATCACTTGGGGCCCTCGAGCTGCGTCGGCGTAGGACAGTCCAGTTGTCACCCTTTTAATTAGTGGGCCGATGTGGGTTGTTGTGTTGGTTGGCAGGCTGTTGAGAGTCGAGTATACCTTGTGGCTGGTCCGGTCAACCTTGGGTTTGCCGGTCTTTTGTTGGTAACGCTGGACGTGCTGTTGGTAGTATTGGCAGCCTTTGTAGTTGGCCGGGTGATTTCCCGCACAGTGCACGCAGGTGGCAGGGGCCATGTGTGGCCATATTGTTGACATCTATGGCATTGAGCTATATCGGTCCAGGTCGACCACTTTTTCAAATTGGGTCATCATATCATTGAGGTCGTGGATGTCCGATAGGACTATGGGCGGTGGCTTGGTGGGTGATTTCTTACGGTTGAGATCGTTGTTGTGTGTATCGGAATCTAGTTCCATGTAGTCTTCAATGCTTGCGAGCGCAGCATAGCGGTTTGTGTATTCGCCTGTGCTGACTGACGAATTGTTAGTTTTAGCGCTCTGGCTACGTTTTGGGCTGCTTACGGGGGACAGGGGCAGAGTTCTTTTGCGTTTCGTTTGAAAGGTTTGTTTAGCTGTAGATTGATTTTTTATCGCTTCAGCCGAGTACGATTCGTTATCTAATTTTATCGTTTTTGTTGTTGTCTGCCATTGTGGCTGCACATCTTGTAGGTACTTTGCTGTTGTTTTTATTT